>CM018695.1:10063434-10158434 GCA_009363875.1 Mikania micrantha
GTTTAAGAATTTAATCAACTTGTTTATCGAATGCGAATACCAAGGTTTAAATGAACACGCGTAGCTTTATTTTATTAAAATTCGAGCACGATTACAATTATAAAAGACTCGGGGATTACATTAAGTGTTGTGTCTGATTTGCTTTATCGAGGTATCACTCGATGTTTGATGTTAATGATATGCTAACCCGAATCCTCGAATTGATTTGTGAATTCAAATATATCATAATCGGGTCAAAACATTTAATCAAGACTATTAATTCTTTAATTATTGTAAAATTCTGACATTACGTAGTTGTTTATTGAAATTGTTTGGAATTTGGCTTCTTATCACAATTTAGAAATTCAATTGTAATCCCTAGGTTTTCTGTCCTAATTTGACCTTTAGCGGTACTAACTTGTAAGTTAATAAAGTTGATCTCATTCGACAATTAGATACACACATATATTTACATACACATAGGTTATATAAATTTTAATGCAATAACTAAATTTGTGATGCATAAAATAAATATTATTAAGATTTATGTGTGTGTGTATGTAATAGCATATTCTATAATTATTTTATACAAACAAACAAACAAACAATTAAATATGATATTTTCAAAAATAATAATAATTTTGTTTTAAATATATAAAATTAAAACAAATATAACTATTTTACTATTATTAGTTTTAAGAAATCTAATTAAATTATATAAAATTTAGAACAATTAAAAACATTGTTTTTATAAAGTTTAAAACTGTTAATAAAGAGATAAAAAGAGAAGGACTAAAACTGCCACACCCCATAGTTCTTTCTTTCCCAACCAACCTACCCGACCCACAGCCCCATGAACCCGACATACGACCCAACTCATTTCAAGCTCACTAAACACGTTAACAGCTCGATCGATCTCATTTTAGGTAAGCAATCAAAAACTCTCAAGGTGATAGGAAGTAACAATTAATGGGATTGAAGCCCTTAAGCGTGTGAATCATTACTTGAATTACCACAAAGAACCGTGAACTCAAATTATAAACAAATTAGTATAAAAATCCAAATTAATCAAACCAAAACAATCATTTGGTCTTGGCGAAGCACTCTGTGCAAATAAATAGCACCACAACCTCGATTAATCTCCTGAATCGAAGAATTTATTGTAGCACCTACCACAACTCGGTCTAGCACTCGAAATCACTCAATCCAATACCAAACCATCTTTAGGTTGAAACGTGCTACATCCATTCCTTCCACACTTCATTAAAAGACTTTGGATTTAGCAAATCAATCAAGTGAGTTTCACTCATACTCCCTATTTTACTTTTGTATTTAGGGATGTTACATATGTTATACTAAACTATGTTATTATAGAGTCAACAATCAAAATTAGATGCAAACTATTAGTCTAAGCTATTTGACTTATGTGCTTAGTATGCTTACTCGTTTATATGCAATGTATTATTTTGTTAGGCTATGCGTAGTCACTGCAACTAGTAGCCCTTGCAATATAACTTAGGTTATTATATATTGCAATGGTGAAAGAGCCGAAAATCTATTTAACTAGTAGCCTTTGCACAATAACTTTTGTTATTGTAAAATACAAAGGTGAAAGAGCCGATATTCAATTGTTGTACCTAGTAGCCTTTCACTAATGGCTTGTGTCATTAAGTAGTAAAGGTGATAGAGCCAAAAATTCATGTTAAACTTGGAGTATACTTGCTTTAGGTCTTACTGATTTAGACTTTGTTTGCATTTTAGCTTTTAAACGTATTATTATATGTATTAAATTGTATAGGTAACTCACCAACTATTCATATAGTTGACCCAAATTTATTTTACATATGTAACAAGATAATGTGAAAGCAATGGTGAAGACATATGATAAGTTTAGAAGACTTAATTTTAAATAATGTTAGATTTCCTATTGTAGTATTTTACATTGTATTTCCTTGAATGTTTGTAATGAATGTATTAGTTTAATGTTAACTAGGAATAATGATCCGCGCGTTGCGGCGGTTATATAGATATAGAGGTTGCATATATTATGTAATTTACATTAGTATTTGTTTCTATTCTTCAATGAATTGTTACAAAATATGTGTTTTTAAGCATTCTTGTTGTTGTGAAATGTCAGTTCAGCGGAAATAAGTAATCTTGATCCAAATAAATGCAAGTTGTAGTGTTTCATGATTATGGTTGAGTGTATTGCAAACGGAGAAATTAAAAACTGTGTGATCAGAAGGACAAAAATGTCTTAGAGTAAAAAAATAAGAAACTTATTTTTTTTTTCATATTCTAAATTACAAAATACATACATATATATATATATATCATGCGTAATGAAAACATTTAGAAGAAGTGTGTAGTCCTCTGTCCTCGTGTAATATGTTGGGGGTTGATGTGTCGTTATTTACACATCATTTTCGTATTTAATTTATAGGATTTTATTTTATTTTATTAGATTTTTAGTTACTTTTATTAAATTTTAATGAATTTTTACTTATTTTTATTTTTAATGTCATTTTTATAGGTTTCGCGGAAATAAACGTTCGTAGTTGCGAAGAAACCGAAGCCGGAATAAATTTGATGAAGTTGGGGAACGAGAAATATTAATTTTAGAAGTTCCGGTGTTAAAAAGTGGCATTTCGGGAAGTTACGGAGCAAAAAAATGAATTTCTGGAAGTTCAGGGGGTAATGTGCAAATCTGCCAAAGATAAAGATGTCTGGGACACGTGGCAGCGCCACAGCGCGCCACATCAGCCCTAATACCCACCATGACCCGCGAGATGCAGCTGGTACCCAGTCTTGACCCGCGCCAGATCCACTTCGCCTCACATCAGCATCCGCGCGTGACCCATCCGGGTGACCCGATGACCCGCGTCCTTTTCCAGTTGTTGACCGGCTCTTTGGAGCGTTGACCCGCGTTGACCATGCATCTTTGGGCCATTGACCAGCAATTGGACCCCTTTTTAAGCCCATGAAACTTAATTTCTCGGCCCAGGTCGTGATAATGTGCGAAAATTAACATATTTAAGCATTTTTAAAACCTAATTCGCGTTTTAATCAACCCTAGACGGCTGAAAACGAACAAGAAATATTTTTTTGAAGATTTTGTAGGTTTGGGGCTGAATTGGATGCTCGGGGGAGGCTCAGAACGCATATGAAAGTGTCCGGAAACGCTTTTTCGGGTTCTTTTTCTTGTTTTCTTGATTATTTCTCGTTTGTACTCGAATCTATGAACATGTTTCTGAATGTTTTTCATAATTTTACTGTTCTAAACATGTTTCTTGGCTAGACTCCTTGTATTACCTAGATTCGGATGAATAATGGTTAATTTAATTCGGTTTTCGGGTTTGTTTTTGTGGGATTTCGATTGTTTATGATTAGGATCAGATTATATATGGTTAATATTGATTATTTATTGCTGTTATGATGATCGATAAATGCATGATGATGTCCAATTGATAAGTCTTGGTTGTTTACTACGTGTTTTGACCGGTTTTATCAGTTTTAGGCTTAGATTTCGTATCTAATTCTATTTGGGTTTGCTTTGGCCAATTAAACCTTAGGATATTATCTGTAATTGGATTATAAACAGTACGATTATCATTCCTGATACTAATCACGTAAGGGAATTTGGATTATTAGGGTTTTAGGGTTTTTCAGGCAAATTACGTGACCATCGGGTTTTCCTGTTTATTCCTTAGAATTCCTTGCAATTCAAGGTATTAACTTATATATTTTGATGTATCGAGATTGTTGAAACTGACCACGTGATACGATCTTCTGAATCCTTAAACGATCCGTGTTTGGAGAGACTGACTAGGTAATCCATTACACATCCCGGTGATCTTTCACATGACTCGTTGGAACATTCTTTGGTATTAGTGAGACTGACCTTGTGATCTAATGTTTCTGAGTGTTTCCTTTGTTGTCATATCCTTTGACCGGATATCCCGTATCTCATTCCCGAAACTATTAAAGTTACCGTTAGGATTCCAAGTCTAGGTAGTACCCTTCTCTATCTGATTTTTTTAGTTCCTTACTTCGTTTCAGTTGTCGAGGTTATTTTATTTCTTTATTTCTTTCTTATAAAACATTTTGCTAAAAACACAAATTTCCTTATTTAGTAATTTCCTTCTTTAGTTTTAGTTTTGTCTTTATTTAGGGTTAATTCTTAGATTCCGTGTCCTTAGGTTCGATATCCGAACTTTCCTTAGCTATACTTCATACGTCAGGTACACTTGCCTGTAGTGTGTAGTTCGGTTTAGGTTATTTCGATTTATTACTCGATAGTGTTGAACCATCATTTTCTATATATATAAACCGACACATCAAGTTTTTGGCGCCGTTGCCGGGGACACGGTAATTCTTTGATTTACCTTATCTTTAGACTTAGATTTCCTTTTAGTTTAGTGTTTTCGTAGTAAGTTCTTATTCGTAGTGTCTTTCCAGATTTAGTAATTTTCTATCTTTAGAAACTTTCCATTTTTAGTAAGTTCTTAATTCTAGGTTTCTTTTTTTTTTATTTCCTTTTCTAGTTAGTCGCTTTCCTTTTTGTTTCGTTGAGTTTGTGTCATTCTTTCTCACCAATTCTGTGCATTGTATGCACCAAACCCGTCTTAGCGGTCCACCACAGTTTGCTTCATTTGACGAGCCGGAGAGAGAGTTTCACCGAAGGTTTAGACTTTGTCGATTACCTTTGCATTCTACTGACATGGCCGCTCCACCGAGGAGAACGGTCGCTGATTATGCCAAGCCGACTGCGGCCGGCACTAGATCTTCTATTGCTCGACCAGTTGTCACCGAGGACAACTGGCACATTCCTGCTCAGATCATCAATCTTATCATTCATTCTCCTAAGTTTCATGGGTTGCCTGATGAGGACCCGAATGCCCACGTGGGGCAATTCCTTCGTATTTGTGACACCTTCAAAATCAAGGGTGTCTCTGATGATGCGGTCTTTCTGCGTCTCTTCCCATTCTCACTTGAGGACAAAGCCATCACTTGGCTTGAGTCCCTTCCTACTGGATCAATCACTACATGGGACGAGATGCAGGAGATGTTCTTGACTAAGTACTTCCCTCCTGCAAAGACTGCTCGCCTGAGGAGTCTTATTCATTCTTTTCAGCAGGAGGAGGGAGAGAGCTTCTTCACCACTTGGGAGAGGTTCAAAGAGCTCCTGAATAAATGCCCGCATCATGGATTGGAAAATTGGGCTTTAGTCGAGAAATTCTACAATGGAGTCACCTTTGCCACCAGACACACACTCGATTCTACTGCCGGGGGTAATTTGCTTACCAATCTAACCCCTGACGAGTGTCTGCAATTATTTGAGAACATGGCCATGAGCAGCTATCAGTATCCCACCCGAGGGAAAGCCATTGTTCAGAAATCTGGAGTCTTGCTTGTAGACTCTAACACTGCATTGGTAGCACAGGTGGAGGCACTCACCAAGATGGTGAAGGATTTGCAGGCGAAGGGAAATGCTAAGTGTGAGATCTGTAGAGGAGGCCACGATACTCGACAATGCCCTATGTTGGCCAATGATTCTCACGAGCAGGTGAATTATGCTGGTAATTTTAACCGGGGTCCGGGAAATGCCTATGGCAATTCCTATAACTCGGGAGGAAGAAACCAGCCTGATTTTACATGGAAGAATGGGAACCCATCTGGGTTCAATCAACATCCGCATGAGCAGAGTGGTGTTACTGATGAGAGGATGGCTAGATTGGAGGAGTTAATGGTCCAACAGACGCAGATGTTGACTCAGGTTATTGCTACCAATCAGACTGTTAGTGCTAGACATGATGAGCTAATAAAGACGCAAGGTGCAGCCATACTGAGTTTGGATAGGAAGTTAGAAGAGTTGGCTGATCAACTTAAAGAGAGGAAGCCATGTGACTCGTCAAGCAACACAGAGAAAAACCCGAAAGGTTTTGTGAATGCAGTCACTACTAGATGTGGAAAGGTTATGGGTGAAGAGGAGTTGTCTGCTGAGCCGGTTCAGGAAGAGGAACCGGTGGATGAGGAGATTGAGGTAGAGGCTTCAGGCAAGGTGCACCCTACTAGGCTAAGCCCAGCAAGTACCGCACAGCCTGTTCAACCTCATGTGGAGAAGGAGAAGCCGAAGGAAGTAGAAATTGATCTCTCCAGGGTGCCATACCCAGCTAGAATCCTTCAGCAAAAGTATGAGAAGGAGTATGGGAAGTTTCTTGAGTTGTTCAGGCAGCTTAAGGTGAACCTTCCATTTTCTGATGTGTTACAGCATATGCCCAAATATGCTAAGTTTCTAAAAGATCTCCTGATGAAGAAGAAGAATTGGGAGGAGATCTCAGCTGTAACACTAAGTGAGAGATGTTTTGCAGGATCACCGAAAGAGCTACCGCAGAAGATGAGTGATCCGGGAAGTTTTACTATCCCGTGTGATTTGGGTGGCTCGTCTGTCAGCTATGCATTGGCAGATCTAGGTGCTAGTATTAATCTGATGCCATATTCGATTTTTGCTAAGCTTAACCTAGGTGAGCCTATGCCGACACGCATGACTATACAGCTGGCAGATAGATCGGTGAAGTATCCTCGGGGAATAGTGCAGAATGTGTTAGTGAAGATCGATAAATTCTTGTTTCCCGTGGACTTCGTGATCTTGGATATGGAGGAGGATGAAAGGGTACCACTAATCTTAGGTCGTCCGTTTTTAGCCACTGCGAGAGCTTTGATAGACGTGGGCGATGGTAGGTTGACCTTACAAGTTGAGAACGAGTCGGTGACCTTTGAGAATGGTAAGAGGGAGACGACAGAGCAGAAAGGCACCTTGTGCCTTGTTGATACACATATGCCTCTCACCAGTACCTATGTTAGTGAGCAGGAGCACTTGGCTGCACAGAATGTTGATATTGAGTACCCGGTGCTAGTGAGAGATAAACCACCCGACATAGGGGGTGGTTTACAGTGGATTTGTTGATAGAGTAAAGTCCAAGTGTGGGGATCACGCAGCTTCACATGGATCCCCACGACTAGGAGCTTTCATGTTGAAGGACTTTGGCTCTGATAGGAACTATGAGTTTGAGGACTCAGGCGGTGGCTATGTATACGAGCACCGCCGGCCCCGGATGTTTACTAAGTACGGGGGTAAGACTGTCTGCTTTGACCCCCTATAGATATGGGTGTGGGTCCGAGTCTGGCTGAAGACTCGTTAATAAAACAAGCGCTTTTGGGAGGCAACCCACATTTATGTACAGTTTCGTTCTTGTTTTTGTTTATTATTTTGCATTTTTAGTTTATTTTATGTTTTGTTTGTGTGCTAACCTGATTGTCGAGCCATGCAGTCACGCATGAGCATTTGTTACAGGATCCCAGGTACTTTCATGATTGTTTCATTTTACTTGGATCTCAGCAGGTCACTATGGAGCTTACGCGTTTGCATGGATTGCTTGTCAGGGAAGTATCTCGTTTTTCTTTCTTGTTACTATCTTTTATTATTTTGTTTCTATTTTATTTTAGTTTTTCCCTGTTTTTAGACACATTAGGGACAATGTGTGTTTCAAGTGTGGGGATGGGGAAATTCCTTTCTTTTTATTTCTTTCTTTTGAGTCTAGTTTTGAAAAAAAAAAAATTGAAAAATTTTGAAAATACAAAAATAAAATAAAGCTTGAACTTTTGTAAGTCCTGGTTACCCTTTTGCTATTGCTTAACAAGTCTATTTCATTGTAAATCGTTAACAAAAGGCAGGTCGGCATGGGTTATTGAGTTTGTTATACGGTTAATCTTTAAGTTGCGTGATAAAGTTTTCCCAATTGGACTTGTTTTCAAAACTTATGGGTTGGGATTCTTATGATAGTGAAACTTGTTTGATAGTTGGAAACTGTTTATGTTCATATCGTTAACCCTAGTACACACGTTTCTCGTGAGATTTTGAGCCTTAACAGTATATATTTATTCACTGATTCGTTTGTGTGTGATTTGACCTACCTGTTGCATTGCTTTAGAACTTGTGCTTGTATACGAATTGAGACTTTGATTGAGATCTGACACAGAGATGATTAAGGCATTAGGTTCACCCATTTCTTAGCCTTTCTTATTTCTTTTGTTTGAAACCCTTAAATACACCAATTAGACACCATGTTGAGCCTAAACCCTTTTCATTTGATCACCCAGTTTAATTTCAAGACATCCGGTTAGTTAGACAGTTACGTGTTTATGTTGATTAATTCCAAAAAAAAAAAAAAAAAAAAAAAAAAAACCAAGAAAATGAAAAAAAAAGAGTGAAATGTGTGAATAAAAGGTCAAAAATGAGACCAAGTGTTGGTAGTTTGTTTCATTTAAATTATTGTTTGTGAATAAAGTCAACTACCGGATTTTTCTTTTCTTTTGTGTTTTAGCCACTTTAAAACCCTACATGACCCACCCTTAGCCTAAGCCTACCTTTTAAAGTCCTTTTGATCTGTGTTAATCTTGATATTATGTGGAGATTTGATTATAGCACAAGCTTATGTTAGCATTGTTGCAGTGTTAGGTTATGAGAGTTCACTCGAAAAAATTCATATATTTAACCGAGGGATGAGTGACAATTGTGAGTGGTGTGAGCATATATGGTTGGATGCTTGATAAACAGGTGAATCTTGATGAGGAAATCCCATGTTTTTAAAATTGCTTCATTAATGTCTGATTGGGTTGTAAATCTATTGACCGTTGTAAGTCTTGCGATTGATTGTGTAATTAATTCGTAAACCCATGTTCGGTTTAGCTTGATGTGAAACGCTTTTGAATTAGGTTTTGTTTTGTGTTGTTTAAGGTTTGCTTAGGGACAAGCAAAGTTCAAGTGTGGGGATTTTTGATGTGTCGTTATTTACACATCATTTTCGTATTTAATTTATAGGATTTTATTTTATTTTATTAGATTTTTAGTTACTTTTATTAAATTTTAATGAATTTTTACTTATTTTTATTTTTAATGTCATTTTTTATAGGTTTCGCGGAAATAAACGTTCGTAGTTGCGAAGAAACCGAAGCCGGAATAAATTTGATGAAGTTGGGGAACGAGAAATATTAATTTTAGAAGTTCCGGTGTTAAAAAGTGGCATTTCGGGAAGTTACGGAGCAAAAAAATGAATTTCTGGAAGTTCAGGGGGTAATGTGCAAATCTGCCAAAGATAAAGATGTCTGGGACACGTGGCAGCGCCACAGCGCGCCACATCAGCCCTAATACCCACCATGACCCGCGAGATGCAGCTGGTACCCAGTCTTGACCCGCGCCAGATCCACTTCGCCTCACATCAGCATCCGCGCGTGACCCATCCGGGTGACCCGATGACCCGCGTCCTTTTCCAGTTGTTGACCGGCTCTTTGGAGCGTTGACCCGCGTTGACCATGCATCTTTGGGCCATTGACCAGCAATTGGACCCCTTTTTAAGCCCATGAAACTTAATTTCTCGGCCCAGGTCGTGATAATGTGCGAAAATTAACATATTTAAGCATTTTTAAAACCTAATTCGCGTTTTAATCAACCCTAGACGGCTGAAAACGAACAAGAAATATTTTTTTGAAGATTTTGAAGGTTTGGGGCTGAATTGGATGCTCGGGGGAGGCTCAGAACGCATATGAAAGTGTCCGGAAACGCTTTTTCGGGTTCTTTTTCTTGTTTTCTTGATTATTTCTCGTTTGTACTCGAATCTATGAACATGTTTCTGAATGTTTTTCATAATTTTACTGTTCTAAACATGTTTCTTGGCTAGACTCCTTGTATTACCTAGATTCGGATGAATAATGGTTAATTTAATTCGGTTTTCGGGTTTGTTTTTGTGGGATTTCGATTGTTTATGATTAGGATCAGATTATATATGGTTAATATTGATTATTTATTGCTGTTATGATGATCGATAAATGCATGATGATGTCCAATTGATAAGTCTTGGTTGTTTACTACGTGTTTTGACCGGTTTTATCAGTTTTAGGCTTAGATTTCGTATCTAATTCTATTTGGGTTTGCTTTGGCCAATTAAACCTTAGGATATTATCTGTAATTGGATTATAAACAGTACGATTATCATTCCTGAGACTAATCACGTAAGGGAATTTGGATTATTAGGGTTTTAGGGTTTTTCAGGCAAATTACGTGACCATCGGGTTTTCCTGTTTATTCCTTAGAATTCCTTGCAATTCAAGGTATTAACTTATATATTTTGATGTATCGAGATTGTTGAAACTGACCACGTGATACGATCTTCTGAATCCTTAAACGATCCGTGTTTGGAGAGACTGACTAGGTAATCCATTACACATCCCGGTGATCTTTCACATGACTCGTTGGAACATTCTTTGGTATTAGTGAGACTGACCTTGTGATCTAATGTTTCTGAGTGTTTCCTTTGCTGTCATATCCTTTGACCGGATATCCCGTATCTCATTCCCGAAACTATTAAAGTTACCGTTAGGATTCCAAGTCTAGGTAGTACCCTTCTCTATCTGATTTTTTTAGTTCCTTACTTCGTTTCAGTTGTCGAGGTTATTTTATTTCTTTATTTCTTTCTTATAAAACATTTTGCTAAAAACACAAATTTCCTTATTTAGTAATTTCCTTCTTTAGTTTTAGTTTTGTCTTTATTTAGGGTTAATTCTTAGATTCCGTGTCCTTAGGTTCGATATCCGAACTTTCCTTAGCTATACTTCATACGTCAGGTACACTTGCCTGTAGTGTGTAGTTCGGTTTAGGTTATTTCGATTTATTACTCGATAGTGTTGAACCATCATTTTCTATATATATAAACCGACACATCAGGGGTATTGACATGTAAAAAAGTGTCACGATCTTGGTTGTTTTAAATTGTGGCAGTTATAAGCAATATACAAAGCCCAAAACTAAATAAGAAGCTTAGTTGAGTTATGTTCAAAGCTAACATGTTTTATTATAATCCTATAGTTTACTTGAGTAAAGATAATATATGGAAGTATTTGTTACAAATACACACAGAGGTCAGGTTGCAGTACATAAACAACAAAGCATCAAAAACAACATACACCTAAAACACCGAGATATAGTCAACAAAAAGTGTTTCCAAAATAGAAATTATAATAAAAAAATCACAAAATGCCACTTTTCTAAGGCTGAAGCAAAGTTGACTTTAAAAGCCAAATTGGTTGTGTTTTTTGAAACTGTACAAAAAAAATGAAAAAAAATTAAACATTTTTTAGTTTTCACTTTTAGAGAGAAGCATATTCGTGTTTGACTCTTAATTTTTACTCGAAACTTTTTACTAACTTATACCACTAAAGATGAAAACTAATGTACTTGTTCAGTAGAATTGGAGGCGCCCCCTTTTTTGTGTCCAGGGGATACATTTTTTTTGAACGGCTTGGTACAACGACACCCAAGACGGGATTTCAACCGTCCCCTCGGATTTAACGCTCTGGGGCGTATGCCCAAGCCCACTCCAGGAGGAACCCCATAACTGGGTAAACCTCCTGACCTTGCTTCAGCAAATATGCCTCAGCCCGGATTCGAACCCAAGACCTCTCATAGAAAAGTCAATGTGGTAACCATTAGGATAGAAGCCCTTGGTTGTCTAGGGGATACATATTATCAAGAAAGCTAGATACGCATCATAGGCTTCTACCACACGCATATATGTTCGTACCAAAATGAAGACAAAATCTAGAAATGAAACCAAAATGAAAGGAAGATGGCGGCGCCCCCTTTTTTGTGTCTAGGGGATACATATTATCAAGAAAGGTAGATACGCATCATAGGCTTGTACCACATGCATATATGTTTGTACCAAGAGCAAACTAACATTTGCCTTTTAATATATATACTAATAATGAATGCCTTAAATATTCAAATTTATTAATAGCACCATGAGCTAATGAACAGTCGAACTCGCACCCCGACGTATTCCGCCGTCGGTCGGGGTGTGACATCAATCAGCTTCCTAATCAAAATTTGGTTACTGGATTGCAGAAACTAACTTCATTATATTCGAATTATCACAAAATTGACTTCCGTATCGCAATTCGCTACTTTAACCATCTTCCAGATCGAAATTTGGTTACCGAATTTTCTTGGAATTTCTAGTATGCTTGCAATATGAAAATCATCTTGTGACAATTCACAAATTTCAGGTTAGAATCATAACTGAAAAATAAAGAAAATGAGTGTAAGCCAAATTTCGAAACGAGGCTCCAATTTCAAGATAGACTAAGTCGAATTTAACGTAAATAAGACATCAGATATTTTTAACTCTTCAGGTCTTGAAATTATATTGGTTGGAAAGAGCTCAAAAATCCATGAACGTGGGCGAAAACGGTGATTAAAACGGAGTTTTTATGCTCAAGTTATCACGAAAACAAGAAACCGGTCACACCGCGCCAGAACGCGCCACATGGCGCCATGTGTCAAAACGTGGCACACATGCAAGATATTCCATCCACGCGCACCGCGCCGTGCCAAACTCCTAGGCTAGGCTATGCGCCCCGGATTCATGGCATGTATGCAACATGCCACTTTCCAAGCACATAGCCCTGAGCCAAACGCTGGGGCTAGGCTGTGCGCCCCAGACCAGAATTCGTGCCTATAAATACCAGAAGCCAGATTTCAATTTTTTCGAGAATTTTCACCTTCTAACTCTCAAATATCGACCCTACACCTCTAAATACCATATTTAACCCCTTCAATCATCTATTTTCGACGCGAGGTACTGCCGAACTTCTGTAAGGTAAAAATCTCGCTTCATACCATTTCAATTCGTTATAATGCCCGTTTTAGATCCTATTATTATTATTATATATAATAAGATTATGATTAACTATTTGGTTTAAATCAAAAACACGTCGAGGTTCTGCCTGACTAGTTTTTAGGAAACGAACAGTTATAAGCAGAGATTCTACCCAATTGTTTTCAGGAAACTTAAGAAATATAAGTCGAGGTTCTGCCCGACTTAAAACCTGAAAACCTCACTTTTATAAACAGAGACTCTATCCAAAACAAGTATACGAAACCTCAGTTTTATAAGCCATTATAATGTCCGATTATCAACAACCATATTAATTTGATTAATCTGGGAATGTCCTGATTAATCTAACGAGTCACAGTAGTCACACGTTGTGCTATATTAAGTTAAGAAAATTGATTAAACGTTTGAGATAAGATTGAGGACTTGAGTTGTAAGATCCTTGACATTGAACGTCAGGGAAAGTTCTGAGAGTCAGGTTAAGCTTAAGTAACTCATAGAACTCTAATGACATACAGGTTTAGAGTTCAAGAACTAGTGATACGAACATTTTGCATTGTTATTGATTTGAATCAACTCAGGTGAGTTCACGACCCCTTTTTCTGTATTTTGGCTTTTGAAACTCGGGGAATGAGAAAACATAAATACTTATTTGAAACATTCTTATTTTTGGTAGAAATCTGAAATGCTTTTGATACATTTTGTGAAACATGAAACCTGATTAGATCAGGTGGAACTCTGAAACGCTTTTGATACATTTTGTGAAACATGAAACCTGATTAGATTAGATGGAACTCTGAAACGCTTTTGATACATTTTGTGAAACATGAAACCTGATTAAATTAGATGGAACTCTGAAACGCTTTTGATACATTTTGTGAAACATGAAACCTGATTGGATCAGGTGGAACTCTGAAACGCTTTCGATACATTTTGTGAAACAGAAAAACGAAAGCGTTGTAAAACATTTGGTTGAAACACGTGACAGTGGGGAGAAACATATGACCGAACTTGTCATTATTTTACGAGTTACACATTTGTCGCTAAGTCCCATATTCTGTAACCGTTAACCGTGGGGGGCGTGATTATTGAGAATAGATTTTATTTGTGATTGACAATCCACGCCCGTGGTTCGTAGCTAAAACCACGACCAGATGTCGAGCGGGCGCTCAATAAGGCTAAAACACACAATGTCTTGCGACAAGGACATTGGGAAGGGGCAAACACTAAACACGACATTGTTGGAAGGCACAATGTCCGCACTGGATACCAATGTTTTACACCCAGTTTGGGACATAAATATTATTTAACTCTTTTTATGCAAACATTTGATTCGTTTGGGATACATCACATACATTTTTGACAAATAAACTTGTGAACTCACCAGTGATATGCTGATTGTTTTAAATCATGTTTTCTCATATGCATAGTGATACAGGGGGTGGAGCTGGAAGCTCAATCTTGGGAGGCATATAGTAGAGTCTAGGAGAGATAGACTCAATAGTGTGATACATAGCATACTATATATATGTGTAATAGCATTATATATATGTGTGTGAAACTCAGTTAACTTGTTATTACATTAGGCTTGTGGCTGATGTAGTTGTAATATTGCTCAGAAATATAGAAACATATGTGTCTTTTGTTGTAAACAATGACTGTGAAACCTTGAAAGTCACACGGTACGCTTCCGCAACGACAAGGGTGTGACAGATTGATATCAGAGCCATTGGTTATAGCAAACTAGGTTACCTGATTAAGACCTAGACTATAGCCTTAGGCTCATTATAAGACATGCAGAAATCATTTTCATGGGTTAACAGGAAGTGATTGCAACTTGTGTTGGGAGGAACTAGAGTGATTATGTAAGGCAAATTATCGCTATGGATGCATACATAATGATAATTTGCAGTACATATGAATCCTGGTGAAACGTGATAATGGTTAACAGTCATGACTGATTAAACCCCAACATTAGCAATAAGCTCGATATTCAAGTATAGGAATCAGTAGCACAAACACTGAGAATGTATTCTCTAGTATACGTTCTCACTCATGTTTCAATGTACTCCTTATATAGGAGAATGTCACCCAAATGACAAACAAGGTTGCAAAAGAAGTTGAAAAACAATGTGTTTGGTCCCAACTTAACCCCTGACGGAACGACACTTAGTTCAACTGACACATCCAAGATTGTGACTGATCAGATCAAAGATACAATTCCAAACATGGTTTCCCAACAACAAGGAGACACTAAGACAGGATCTGAAGGTGGTGGAGAGTCTGGAACGCAGGAGAACCCGAACAACACTACTAAATAACCCAAGAAGGGTTGCACGTACAAGTATTTTACCTCTTGAAACCCAAAGAATTTCAAGGAATAATAGGAGTTGTTTTGAATGTGGACTAGTAGGTCACCTCAGGAGGAACTGCCCAAAACTAGCAAATCAAGGTGGCAACAATGCTCGAGGTAGGGCCTTTGTTATTGCAGCCGGAGATGCCAAACGAGATCTAAACCTCATGACGGGTACGATCTTTGTCCATAATCATTATGCTTCTGTCCTATTTGATACTGGAGCGGATAAGAGCTTTATGTCAACCGAATTTAGCATGTTAATTGGAGCTAATCCAATTGCACTACACGATAAATACACAATAGAACTAGCCAACAGAAAATTGATTGAAACTAGTGAGATAATTCAAGGGTGTATGTTACAGTTAGGAGATTATGTTTTTGCAATAAATCTTTTATCGGTGAATCTAGGAAGTTTCGACGTAGTTGTCGGCATGGACTGGTTCTCTAAAAACCATGCAGAAATTGTATGTTTTCAGAAGGTAGTCTGTATTCCACTTCCAAGTGAGGAGACTCTCTCAATTCATGGTGAAAAGAGCGGAAAGGCATTACAAATCATTTCCTGTATGAAAGCCCGCAAGTACCTACGCAAGGGATGTCTAGCAGTATTAGCACACGTCATGGAAAGGAAGTCAAAAGATAAGCGACTAGAAAATATACCGATTGTACGAGAGTATCCAGAGGTATTCCCTGAGCATTTTCCTGGACTACCACCTAACAGGCAAGTCGAATTTCGAATTGACTTAGTGCATGGCGCAGCACCAATAGATCGATCGCCGTACAGATTAGCCCCATCAGAGATGCAGGAGCTATCTAACCAACTACAAGAGTTACTGGACAAAGGTTTTATAAGACCAAGCTTCTCATCGTGGGGAGCACCCATTTTATTCGTAAAGAAGAAAGATGGAACCTTTAGAATGTGTATCGACTACCGAGAATTGAACAAGCTGACAGTCAAGAATCGGTATCCGCTACCAAGGATAGATGATATGTATGACCAGTTGCAAGGTTCCAGTTTTTATTCAAAGATCGACCTGCATTCAGGATACCATCAGCTAAGGGTCAAGGACGAGGGCGTTCCAATCACTGCCTTTAGAACCTGGTATGGCCATTATGAGTTTTTGGTTATGCCGTTTGGATTGACGAATGCCCCGACAGTTTTCATGGACCTTATGAATAGGGTCTGTAAGCCGTACTTAGACAAATTTGTCATTGTGTTCATTAACGATATACTCATTTATTCGAAGACTAAAGAAGATCATGAGCAACATCTAAGGCTTAATTTGGAGTTACTTAGGAACGAAAAGCTGTATGCCAAGTTTTCCAAATGTGAATTTTGGATGAGAGAAATACAATTTTAATTAATCAAAAAGACTTGAATATGAGACAACGTAGCTGGGTTGAGTTACTCAATGATTATGATTGCAATATTCGTTATCATCCTGGCAAGGCAAATGTTGTTGCAGATACTTTGAGCAGGATAGAGCAAACCAAGACATTACGAGTGCGAGCTTTGGGAATGATTATTCAAACAAGCCTTACTGCTCAAATTCAAAATGCCCAATTTGAAGCTCTTAAGGAAGAAAACTTGCAGAATGAATCATTGCGAGGCTTGGATAAGCAATTGGAGGTCAAGACTGATAGAACTCGCTACTTTGCAAATAGAGTCTCGGTACCAAACTTTGGTAACATAAGGAGCTTAGTAATGGATGAAGCTCACAAATCCCGATACTCTATACACCTGGTTTCTGATAAAATGTATCACGACCTCAAGAAGCAGTATTGGTGGCCTAACATGAAGGCTGACATCGCTCTTTACGTTAGCAAATGTGTAACATGCTCTAGGGTCAAAGCCGAGTATCAAAAACCATCAGGGTTGTTGCAACAACCAGAGATTCTACAATGGAAGTGGGATCAGATTACAGTGGACTTTATTACGAAACTACCCAGAACTTCTAGCGGCTATGACATGTAACCCCTAAGGTTTTCCGTTACGAATTTGAAAATTTTAATCGTGCTTGATTTTTAATAAAACAAAACCTTTGGTATCCTTTGAAACGCTCGTATTCGTAAACCTATATATATATATATATGCATAATAACAATGCTAATATTTAATAACAATTCACAAATAATAATAATAAATATAGTAACAATAATAATAATAATAAAAATAATTACACGTTACAATTTATATATAACTTTGATATTATTTCATAATAATAATACTGAATAGGAATTTTATATGAATTATAAAGTTTTATAAAAACAATGAATTGTAAATATGTAACAAAAAGTTTAATAAACCGTTATGTTAAATCTATGGCATAAAATAATTAGGATAAACATAAAACAATAAAACATTTGTAAAACAAGGGGGACCAGGTCTATACATTTTAAAAGTTGAGTGCCTAATGAACAAGGTTGATGTCAAAAAGGGTAATACACCAAACTAGAAGGGCTGAAGTTGTAAACTCCAAAATTCCTTTTTCTTTCTTTCCAACCCATCACCCCCGTCGGATCCCAGGAACCCGCACACGACCCGAATTCTTGCCAGCTTTCTATCCACATTTATAGATCGATTTGGTGATAACTTAGGCAAGGATTCGAACCACCAAATCATTCTTAATCACTGATTTCTGTTAAAAAAATCTCATAAACATGGAAAAATGATTCGAAAAGATCGGTTCGTATCCGGAATTCTAAGTAAGGCTCGACCAGTATAAAACGAAAATTAAACTGGTGCATTAAGTTTCTATCGTCCCCAAAAAAACCTTTCTGAACACAAATTCTTCTTTCACAAATCCTATGGAGCACGAATCAGAGTCAAGAAAAGCCGATCATGTTCCATTACCCGATCCCCATGAAAACGATATCAATACAGGTAAAAAAAACTATCCATCCTACTCGTTTTAGTTAGAGGATCAAAAGCCCTAACCTTTTGGTGGCTCACAAACACCGTGACGTTCGAATCGGATCGATCCTAAAACTAGGGTTCATCCGATTTGGGTGTCATATTGAGAAAAGATATAAATTTAATAAAAACAAGGCCTCATCATCCGATTTGGGGGTCATATTGGCTCACCCATACCCGATTTTTGTTTTGTTTCCATGCATTTTTTTAAAAAAAAAAAGAAAGAAAGAAAAAAAAATAAAAGAAAATTCGAAATTATTTAAAAAAAAAACAAACTATCAGGTTTTAACTTATTTAAATAAATAAATAATTATAATAATTTAAAATCATAGAATTATAAAAAAAAAAAAAGATAGCAAATTTTGTTTAATCTAAACCTTTTATTTTTAATTCAAAAAAAAAATTTAAAGTTTTATTCCATAACTATTAAATGATTATTACAACAAGTATTCGTAATCTTTAATAAATATTCAAAGAAATCATTAATCTAAATGTTATTTTTAAAACAATTAAAGTTATGGATAGCCTTTAATAAATGTTAAATAAATTAAATATTTAAATCAATAAATGTTTGTTAAATTCAAAAGTCATTTCAAACATAGAGTGATTTATTGATTATTTTAGGTACTTTTACAATTGTTCGAAGTATAGAAATTCATTTGAATGCTTTTTATACATAGCTCTACAAGTCGGAAAAAAAAACAATTACACTCATAACTTAAAGGATGGAAATGAATCTGTGTAGTTATTCATTAAGAATATTTATTTATTTATTCACTTAAATAAATAAATAAATATTTCAAAAGCTATACACACTTTTGGGAATATTAATTTATAATATTATCAAAATACTATACTAAAGTATACAACATTATGAGAATAGTTATTTAAACAAATAAATACTCTCGATGTATAACATTCAAACCTAAATATATTAGTTTAGGACTTCTATAGATGCCATGGTCTCTAAGACATCAAAAGTTAAATTTTAGGATACTAAGACTCTTCATTACTCAAGCTTTAGGGCGATTGACCATTGCTTTTTCAAAAATTACTCAAAGACTTTGAGGACTAGATTCTAAACAATCCAGGTGAGTAATTCTATACTCCCTCTTTACATTTTTGTACTTTTGGGATGTTACATATGCCAGTATTCAAAATCCAAGTTATTCTACATTCAAATTCTATAGATGCAATACCTTTAGTCTATTTGGTTTGATTATTTGCTATGTGATACTACTTGCTTTGTGATTCTGTGTTATTCTATGTTATTCAATACCGAGTAGCCTAAGGTGTGTTAGATACCACCTTCTCTTTGACTTAGATCAAATGTGCTGAAAGGGCGAAAAGTACAATCATTGGCAGTTGTGAAAATACATAGTTTTGTGCTTTGTATTGGAACGAGTTTGGAGACGATATAAACTATGGCAGACTTGTAGATATACTAAGCTTTTTGGCTAAGTATTGATACGTGTTTGGAGACGAGATATTCTATAAACTTGATTGCAAACTAGTAGGATATGCATGCTAGAGTTTAAACTTTGTAGTCTAATTGAATTGCATCAGTTTTCATACGTATACTATATAAACTGTATTGGGTTACTCACCAACTATGCAAATAGTTGACAAAATCTTTATTTTGCATATGTAACATGTTAGTGGATGCAATGGTGAAGACATATGATAGGTTTATGCTAGTAGACCTAGTTTTAAAATTTAAACAATGTAGACTTATTCAATTTATGTATTTTGGTTTTGTAAACAATGTAATGAATGTTTGTTTCAATATGAATTAATGTTTGTTAAATCTTTAATATTGTTGCATTAATTATTGAAACATATCAAATAGCACCATGAGCTAATGAACAGTCGAGCTCGCGCCCCGACGTATTTCGCCGTCGGTCGGGGTGTGACATGACACTATCTGGGTAATAGTCGATCGACTCACAAAGTCTGCACATTTCTTGCCTATGAAAGAAACTGATAAAATGGAAAAACTCATGAGGCTTTACATCAAGGAAGTAGTTTCCCGACATGGGATTCCAACCTCCATCATCTCAGATCAAGACAATAAATTCACCTCACAAGTATGGCAAACCCTACATGATGCACTGGGTACTCGTTTGGATATGAGTACAGCATATCATCCTCAAACGGATGGTCAGAGCGAAAGAACTATCCAAACTCTGAAAGACATGCTTTGAGCATGTGTGATTGATTTTGGAAGCAGTCGGGATACACACCTGCCTTAGATCGAATTCTCATACAACAATAGTTATCATACGATCAACAAGGCAACACCATTTGAAACGTTGTACGGTCGTAAATGCCGATCTGTTGGACCAAGGTTGGTGAAAGTCAACTCACAGGTCCAGAAATCATTCAGGAAACAACAGATAAAATCTTCAAAATTCGAGACAGACATTAGCCCACAAGATCGTAAGAAGAGCTACGCTGATGTGAGACGCAAACCATTGTCTTTCCAATTTGGAGACCGCGTCATGTTGAAGGTCTCATCTTGGAAAGGTGTTTTAAGGTTCGGAAAATGTGGCAAATTGAACCCTCGATACATAGGGCCGTTTGAAATCATTGCAAAGGTTGGAACCGTTGCGTACAAACTCAAACTACCCCCGAAACTCAGTGGGGTGCATTATACATTTTATGTATCGAATCTTAAGAAATGTCTGTCAGACGAAACACTAGTGATACCGCTGGAAGAAATTCAAATTGACGATCAATTACAGTTCATAGAAAAACCAGTGGAAATCATGGATTGGGAAGTGAAATGGTTGAAACAAAGTCGCATCCCAAAAGTAAAGGTCTGTTGGAACTCAAGGCGAGGACCAGAATTTACCTGGGAACGCGAAGATCAGATGAAACTCAAATACCCCCATTTATTTAATGATACATTAGCCTTGAGATGAACAAACAAAATTTCGGGACGAAATTCTATTAACGGGGGGAGACTGTGACGAAATTCTATTAACGGGACAATTCACAAATTCTATTAATGAGTGTAAGCGAAATTTCGAAACTAGGCTCCGATTACAAGATACACTGAGTCGAATATAACGTAAATAAGACATCAGATATTTTTAACACTTCAGGTATTGAATTTATAATGGTTGGAAAGAGTTAGAAAAATCATGAACGTGGGCGAAAACGGTGCTTAAAACAGAGTTCGTATGCTCAAGTTATCGTGAAAACAAGAAACCGGTCAGACCGCGCCAGAACGCGCCACGTGGCGCCATGTGTCAAAACGTGGCACACATGCAAGATATTCCATCCGCGCGCACCGCCCTGTGCTAAACTCCGAGGCTAGGCTATGCGCCCCTGATTCATGGCACGCATGCAACATGCCACTTTCCAAGCAAATAGCCCCGAGCCAAACGCTGAGGCTAGGCTATGCGCCCCAGACCAGAATTCGTGCCTATAAATACCAGAAGCCGGATTTCAATTTTTTTCGAGAATTTTCACCTTCTAACTCTCAAATCTCGACCCTACACCTCTAAATACCCATTTTTAACCCCTTCAATCATCTATTTTCGACGCGAGGTACTGCCGAACTTCTGTAAGGTAAAAATCTCGCTTCATACCATTTCAATTCGTTATAATGCTCGTTTTAGATCCTATTATTATTATATATAATAAGATTATGATTAACTATTTGGTTTAAATCAAAAACACGTCGAGGTTCTGCCTGACTAGTTTTTAGGAAACGAACAGTTATAAGCAGAGATTCTGCCCAATTGTTTTCAGGAAACTTAAGAAATATAAGTTGAGGTTCTGCCCGAATTAAAACCTGAAAACCTCACTTTTATAAACAGAGACTCTGTCCAAAAAAAGTATACGAAACCTCAGTTTTATAAGCCGTTATAATGTCCGATTATCAACAACCATATTAATTTGATTAATCTGGGAATGTCCTGATTAATCTAACGAGTCACAATTGTCACACATTGTGCTATATTAAGTTAAGAAAATTGATTAAACGTTTGAGATAAGATTGAGGACTTGAGTTGTAAGATCCTTGACATTGAACGTCAGGGAAAGTTCTGAGAGTTAGATTAAGCTTAAGTAACTCATAGAACTATAATGTAATGACATACATGTTTAGAGTTCAAGAACTAGTGATACGAACGTTGTGCATTGTTATTGATTTGAATCAACTCAGGTGAGTTCACGACCCCTTTTTCTGTATTTTGGCTTTTGAAATCGGGGAATGAGAAAACATAAATACTTATTTGAAACATTCTTATTTTTGGTAGAACTCTGAAACGCTTTTGATACATTTTGTGAAACATGAAACCTGATTAGATCAGGTGGAACTCTGAAACGCTTTTAATATATTTTGTGAAACATGAAACCTGATTAGATCAGATGGAACTCTGAAACGCTTTTGATACATTTTGTGAAACATGAAACCTGATTAGATCAGATGGAACTCTGAAACGCTTTTGATACATTTTGTGAAACATGAAACCTGATTAGATCAGATGGAACTCTGAAACGCTTATGATACATTTTGTGAAACATGAAACCTGATTGGATCAGGTGAAACTCTGAAACGCTTTCAATACATTTTGTGAAACAGAAAAACGAAAGCGTTGTAAAACATTTGGTTGAAACACGTGATAGTGGGAGAAACATATGACCGAACTTGTCATTATTTCACGGGTTACACATTTGTCGCTAAGTCCCCTATTCTGTAACGTTAACCGTGGGGAGCGTGATTATTGAGAATAGATTTTGTTTGTGATTGACAATCCACGCACGTAGTTCGTAGCTAAAACCACGACCAGATGTCGAGCGGGCGCTCAATAAGGCTAAGATACATAATGTCTTGCGACAAGGACATTGGGAAGGGGCAAACACTGAACTCGTCAGCTCGGTTACGGGAGCCCAGGAGTTATAATTGGACAGTTGGTCGGGGAACTAAACACGACATTGTTGGAAGGAACAATGTTCGCACTGGATACCAATGTTTTACACCCAGTTTGGGACATAAATATTATTTAACTCTTTTTATGCAAAAATTTGATTCGTTTGGGATACATTACATACATTTTTGACAAATAAACTTGTGAACTCACCAGTGATATGCTGATTGTTTTAAATCATGTTTTCTCATATGCATAGTGATACAGGGGGTGGAGCTGGAAGCTCAATCTTGGGAGACATATAGTAGAGGCTAGGAGAGATAGACTCAACAGTGTGATACATAACATACTATATATATGTGTAATAGCATTATATATAGATGTGTGTGAAACTCAGTTAACTTGTTATTACATTAGGCTTGTGGCTGATGTAGTTGTAATATTGCTCGGTAATATAGAAACATATGTGTCTTTTGTTGTAAACAATGACTGTGAAACCTTGAAAGTCACACGGTACGCTTCCGCAACGACAAGGGTGTGACACATCTGCACAAAAATTAACAAGCAAACCTCACGTAATTTCGAACAATAAAAGAAATAAAACAAAATCAAATAAAAATCAAATATTCTTATGTTTTATAATTTTAATAAATACTTGAAAATCTTAAATCTAAGCTAGGCTAAAACTAAACCAAAACACTAGCACTTTGCTCGTTGATTTCCCAACAATGGCACCATTTTGATCAAATTGTAATAGAGTTAATCGAACGTTGAGTCTAAAACTTGGGTCTTAGCTACCTTTAACTAGTATGGGTAAGTAGAGTATCATATCCATAGGGAATTAGTTGATAGGGTAAATCTTTATGAAATACTTAACTAAACTAAGAAAATGTAAACTTGGATTTTGATTTGAAATAAGGAAACTGTTGTTAGAAAAGAACTTGGTTTACGAGTTAAACCACTTAACAAAAGATGATTACTTTCGATTTTAGGTTTAAAGATGTCTTATACTAATTAACAAAACTTTAAGGCCCAAATACGTAATAATATGCAATGAATCATAACTTAAAGTTGTCTTACACTATATATATATAGGGGATGGTTAAAATGTTAACCCTTCCTTATTACGAAATCCGAATAACTACATCTTATTACTTTTGGGGTCCACATTAAAAGAAATCTAAAAGTATAGGTTTTTTATTAATATAAGTGGGCCCAACATTAATTAAAAAAAAAAAGAAAGAAAAAACCTACATCTTTAGATTTACTTTTGTGTGGACCCTAAAATAATAAGATATAGTTATCCGGTTAACGCCAATGTTTTCAGAACCGGACTGGACGTCAAACCGGTCTCCTTACTGGTCAGAGGTCCGACCGGTTGAACCGGATGATTTTATAAACATTTTATAAATATATATATATATATAATAAAAAAAAATTAAAAAAATTAAAAAAACCGGTTCAACCATCGGTCCGACAACCGGTTTGGCCGGCCGGTTCACCCAAAACCCCTAACCGGACCAGTTCACCCACCGGTTCCCGGTTCGATCGGCCGGTCCAGTCCGGTTTTAAAAAAACTGGTTAACGCAATAAATATAGGTTAACATTTGATCCCCTCCCTCTATAAATATATAGAAAGAGAGTGCATTGTGAACAAGATGTCTTGTACTAATTAACAAAATAAGTAAGAATATGCAATGAATTATTACTTAAAGGTGCCTTACACTATACATATATATATAAATATATATATATATACATATATATATATATGTGGATTGAATCCTATGAAAACTCAATCTTAGAGAGAAACCCTTAAACATGATGTGAGCCATTGATTTGGAATTTTGAAAATAAATATGCGTTCCACATCAACCCACATTAAAAATGATTTGTGTATTCAAAACCCAATTTTTTATTCAGGTTTAATTTGGACTACATATTTATTTTCAAGATTCCAAATCGATGGCTCACATATGGTATAAGAGTTTTCTCTCTATGATTGGGTTTTCAAATGATTCAATCCCTATATATATGTGTGCGTGTGTGTGCGTGTGTATGTGTATATATATATATAGGAAAGTGTTCAAATAATAACCCACTCTTAAAGCAATACTCTAGATAACTTTGTCAAGTTGAAGCCAAATCTTGGATTTTTTTAACATCTTTGTAACACATTTAGAACACTATGTTCTTTTATGAGTTTGTGAAAATTCATCACCGTTTAAGAGATATCATCGTTGTAAGTTTTTGATTTACAGCACCGTTACTGATTTAGGCCCAAACCTAACAACGATGTAAACTCTCAAACGGTGATGAATTTTCACAAACTCATAAAAGAACATAGTGTTTTGGGATTGGCAGGTTATTACAGAAGGTTTATCTCAAACTTTTCTAAGATAGCGTTGCCTCTCACTAAGCTAACCCAGAAAAGTGAACCGTTTGTCTGGGAACAGAAACAAGAAGATGCTTTTCAGACATTGAAACAGAAATTATGTGATGCACCCATCCTATCTCTCTCTGAAGGCTGGGATGACTTTGTTGTTTATTGTGATGCCTCCTATCAGGGACTTGGTTGCGTACTGATGCAACGGGACAAAGTTATCGCTTATGCATCAAGACAGTTAAAAGTTCATGAGAAGAACTATACTACTCATGATCTTGAACTGGGAGCTGTAATCTTCGCATTGAAGATTTGGAGACATTATTTATATGGCACCAAGTGTATCATATTTATTGATCACAAGAGTCTGCAACACATTTTTGATCAGAAAGAACTCAACATGCAATAGCGCCGTTGGGTGACACCTTGAGTCGGAAGGAACGAGTCAAACCCTTGCGCGTCAGAGCAATGGGAATAACTGTGCAGACCAGTTTACATGACAAGATCCTTCAGGCACAACAAGAATCAGTTAATCGAGGAAACTTGAAGAAAGAATTAGATTGTGGAGCAGAGAAACAATTTGAGACTAAGCCTGATGGAGTGATCTACTATCAGGATCGTATATGGATTCCGGCAGTAGATGAATTGAGAAGACTTATCTTCGATGAAGCACACAAGACTAAATACTCTGTTCATCCAGGCGCTGATAAAATGTACCAAGACTTGCGCGGATTTTATTGGTGGCCTGGAATGAAGAAGAACATAGCCGAGTATGTCGGTAAATGTCTTACGTGTGCGAAGGTGAAGGCGGAACACCAGAGACCATCTGGGTTACTGGAACAGCCTGAGATTCCGCTCTGGGAGTGGGAACAAATAGCTATGGACGTCATTACCAAGCTACCCTGTACTTACAGTGGTCATGATACGATTTGGGTTATCATTGATCATTTGACGAAATCTGCTCACTTCTTACCGATGCGTGAGACCTTCACGATGGATAACTGGCGAGACTTTACATCAATGAGATAGTGGTACGCCACGGTGTGCCATTGTCTATTATTTATGATAGAGATAGCAGATTCACATCAAGGTTCTAGCAATCGTTACAGAAATCTCTAGGGACAGTTAAATCTGAGTAGAGCTTACCATCCACAAACGGACGGTCAAAGCGAACGTACTATTCAAACCCTGGAAGATATGCTAAGAACCTATGTGTTGGATTTCGGTGGGAACTGGGATTCTCATTTGCCACTGATAGAGTTCTCCTACAACAACAGTTATCACAGTAGCAGCGGATGTGCACCGTTCGAGGCTTTGTATGGTCGAAAATGTCGATCACCGATCTGTTGGACCGAAGTTGGAGACAATCGTATAACGGGGGCCGAGCTTATTCAGGAAACTACTGATAAGATTGCTCAGATTCAACGAAGACTACAAGCTACTAGGAGCAGACAAAAGAGTTACGCTGACAAACGGCGCAAGCCGTTGGAATTCCAAGTGGGAGACCGGGTCATGTTGAAGGTATCCCCATGGAAAGGCGTAGTACGCTGTTAGCACCACGATACGTGGGACCATTCAAGACCACCGAACGTATTGGTCCTGTGGCGTATAGACTGAGATTACCGGATGAACTCAGTGGTGTGCATGACGTGTTTCACGTCTCGAACTTAAAGAAATGCCGAGTCACTTGTCATTCCTATCGAAGAAATTCAAGCAGATGAACAGTTACACTTTATTGAGGAACCTTTGGAGATTATGGATCGCAAAGATAAGCAACTGAGGCGAAGCCGTATTCCGATTGTAAAGGTTCGTTGGAACTCAAGGCACGGACCTGAATATACTTGGGAACGCGAAGATAACATGAAGTCTAAGTATCCCCAACTGTTTACAGAGGAAGCCATACCTGATAATGATTCTTAAATTTCGGGACGAAATTTCTCTAACAAGGGGAGACTGTAACATCAGTGCCAGAATCGTATCGGAACAGTGATCTCAAATAGTAACATGAACAGTAATCAGGTACGAACTAGATGTGTTTAAGTGTGTTTTCATATTCAGATCATGTTTCATTATCATTTCATGTTATCAAAGAGCAAAACCAGATTCAGTTCAGAAAACAAGTTCAGAACTATGGTTCATCAGTCAGATAATTATCTGGCGTTACAGAACCATCATGTGATTTTGTGTTAGGATTTTATTACGTATAAACGTATGTGAGGCTTTACAGAACAAAACAACAACAGATGTCGTTACGTGAATGCTAAACCGACGGATTATTCGTATAGGTGACGATCTGTATGAATATATCTGAAAGTTTAACGTTCTGAATGATGTCCAATAATTCGAAAACCATGTTGAAAAGTATAGTTACCGTCGTGTTCGTACGGTTGACGATTCGAACGAATACGCGCGACGACCGTACGATTCGATATTAAACCGTGAATTAAATATTTTTGAAAATTTAAAATAAATAAAAGATATTTAGTTAATTTATTAGGAATCACAACCTAAAATAATTTTATAAATTCTATTTTAAAACCGAGTCGTTTCGTTACGGGAACGATGAGAAACCGACGCCTTTACGCGAAACCGAGCGAAACCGAACGAACCTGAACAAACCCGGGTATTTTCACCTCATTTAATGAAGCATTCAAAGCCTCACCAAACACCACCAACCAGATTTTTCCCCACCATTTTCGTTCCATTCTCTCTCTTCTTTCTCTCTCTAGAAACCCTAACAAGAACTTCCCCATTTCTTCACGAAATCGAGCCATTTTGGTGTCTAAACGACCCCCATCACTCGTAGAACCTGAAAGTACAACAGATCTAGACTTTTATCCAGCCGATTTGAGGTATGATCCATGCTTTGGTTCGATTTTAAGGGTTGAAAACCCTAAAATCGTTCTTCTCTAAAAACATGTTTTCTCCCTTTCCAACCTTAGGAAAATCACATCAAAACACACCTAGAACTACGTAGAAACACATACCCCTTAGTTGCTTGGTCATCTACCCTGATTTGGGGGCTGCACCTGGGCTGCACCACACGGTCGAATGGCTACCACCCAGGTGGCCGCATGACTGCCGACCGAACCAGCAGGAGTCGAATGACTCCACCCCTTCGCCAACCCTTCCTTCGGCCGAACCACCGACGAATGAGCCCTTTGATCCAGGCCTTTCTTTCGGCAATCCTTCAATCGGCCAAAGTCTTTCGGCCCTCATTCTGTCGCCCAAAAGCCATTCGAGCAAGCCCATACTCGAGCCCAACTGATTCGGCCCAAGCTTGCACGGCCCATGGTTGTTCGATCCAAGCTGATTCGGATGGGGTTGGGTACGCGGGGGATTGAGTGATGAGTTGCATGCATGGGAGTTAATTAAGTATGTGTGCGCATGCATGTGAAGGTATCTCGTGGGTGTGTGCATAGAATTGCATTATGGTTACACTCCATGCAACTAGCCATGATTGAACTAAGGACCAAACTCAGAATTTTTAAGAAAGAGGTTTCATAAGACACCAAGGAATAAGATTTTTCAATAATAAAAGCTTTACATAAAATCATGAGGATCAAACAACAATCTCGGGATCGAGTATTGATTTAAGTATTAACACCTAGCCCTTAGGAAAATCTATAAAGACATATGACTAACCTAGATGGTTTACTTAAAACTCTCTATGCTTAGTTAATCTATGCATTGAAAGGAAATCAATTGGAACTCAAAGTCTTATAAATGGGCCGAGGATGGCCCAATGGGCTTAATATAAGCTCATCATATGTTAAACATCTTTTTATTTAAATGAATTATATTTTTTATAAAAGAAAATGATTTATAAACCTTAGTACATTACATTAAATAATGTTTCTAAATATTTAACGTAAAATGAAATAACTTAGAAACGTTTTAATTAAAGAATTGAAATGATTAATCGTGGGATTAGGGTTACCAATGGGTAATAAGTTAGATTAGTTCAATGAAGTCTTAGAAGTACATTAGTAGTATAGGACACTTAGTTGCACGCCGAGACCAAACCCTAGATACGACGACTATTATAAGTACTTATTATATTCGAATCCTCTTAAAACAACTCAGGTACTGAAGATACTTAGGCTACAAACAACGAGCGCACATTTTGTGGTAATTCAATACAGAGCAACACGTGTGAGTTCATTGCCCCTTTTCTAAACATTTTTGTTTTCAAACGCGGGACTGAGAAGCATGCGTAAACCTTTTTATTTAAACTGTTTTACGTATATGCTTTTACTTATTTTATGCTTTATATATGCTTGTTATACTCCTAGACTCTTGTCTAGGTAATTGTTATGTAGAATGAACTATCAAGTTAATTAATTACCCTTATGAGTAATAACTTAATTCTAAACTCTAACAAACCCTTAGTCCATCTAGTTCAAATTCCAGAATCTAAATTCAAAGTGAAATCAAAAGAACTAAAACTAAAGATCAAATGCAATGGAATCTAATCCAGTGTGTGATCAGTAACTAAGGATCCTAATTCAGAATCTACAACCAGTGGGAAATCATGGGAATCATTACCGTGTGTGAATCATTGAAATAATGAAATCATTAATTGCTTAAGCTAAGGTGGATGTCATTTGTATGTAAATCAAGACCACGTGTAACACACGGAAAGTCCCGTCACAGTAGTAGACTCTTGTAGTCAAGCTACATGGGCATAACTTAAATTATCGAATGAAATCAAGAGAATCAAGAAGATCAGAATTAAAGGATATCCTAAAGTCCCGACGCATACAGTAGACCTTATGGTCAAGCTGATATGGGCAAATCATGAAAGTCCCGACGCATACAGGTAGATTCCTATGCCTGATATGGGCCACGTGTGAGAGGGTACAACTTGGACAACCAGCAGCAACTAAGTCTAATTGATTGAGTTAAATACAGGCCCAATCAACATGTCTTAGTTGTATTTAAATGAATGATTATTAAATTAATCAAACATTTAATACCATATTTTTACAAGTGTTTTGGGGTAATCATGAATACATGGTGCACTCAAGAAATCAAAGATATTTCAATTTGTGGAAATCAAAATCTAAGATAAAGGGGAAAGGAGTGAAACGCTTAATTATCATTAACAACAATATGCTAAGCAGTCCGGTATGTGGTGGGACGGTGGCTGGGCGGGCGGTAAGTTCGATCCTACATATGCCCTATATATAAGCATACTTGACTAGATAGCATAGGTGGTTGTTGGTGAGGTTAAGGTTGTCATTTCGGGAATCAAGGTAAGCAAATTTCAGAGTAATCAAATGCTATGAATCAGAAGTGATGGAATCAATGTTGTGGGATGAAATGCTTAATCATCATCAGGAACAATATATCATGTTGTTTAGTATGTGGTGGGACGGTGGCTGGGCGGGCGGTAAGTTCGACCCTACATATGCCCTATATATAAGCATACTGAACTGGATGATATAGGTGGTTAATGGTGAGGTTAAGGTTGTCATTCAGGCTATTCAAACTCATTTTTATAAAACTACATGAACTCACCAACCATGTGTTGACTTGATCTTTTTGCATGACTTCTCAGGTGACGAACATGTCAATTAAGAAGTTATTGCTTTTGGACTAGGACTCCAGATAGAAGACTTAGTATTTTTGGACCTGCATCTTTTGAGAACATCATTATACAATATATTTTGTATATCTTGTGTACATACAAGATAGTAAATTTATGATGTTGATGGTAGATTTACATTGTTAAATTATAAACGATACTGATGTAATTTAACTTTGTAATTCTATTCAGCATTTCTCATTTACATCATGTGTAATGTAAACAATCTAATCATCACGATTATCACTCACGATATCACGCCCCGGGAATCTTCCGCCCGACGGGGAATCTAATCCAACCCCGCCGGCTCGGGGTGTGACAATGATGTTCACTCATTAAATGTTTATAATGTTTTATTAAAATAGAACTCACCAACGTAAGCTGACCTTTTAGCATGTATGTCAGGTTAAAGCTAAGATAAGAGGATGCATGAAGTTCGGGGCTCGGAAAATGGAATTCCGATGGTTTGGCAATCATAAATGTTTTGATACATTTTATTTAAGTATACTTTGTATTTGACAATTGATGTTTTAAATTCCGCTGTATGTTTATGAAAGTTTGTGGTTTAAGAGCTATGTGTTATGATGAAAACCAACTCTGTAAGGTACCCGGAAATCGGGGCCTCACATTAATTTGCAAAATAAAACGAATGTATGTATTACACAACATGTACATTTGTTGAACTAAAAACACCATACGTATTTCCATGATAAAAACAACATAAAATGTTGTTATCTGAGAAAAATCATGAATATTAGAAGAACATAAGAAAAAACAACATAAAACATTGTTATCCTATTCGTTTATTTAGTGAAAAACACTATAAACGCTAAGTTTTATTAACCTACGAAAAACACCTAAACAGTTAGTTTCATAAAAACATATTAAAAAACGCCATAAAAACACATAGTTGTATACAACATCCAATTTAACAGCTTTTTAATGTAACAATATTATACTCGTTAGAAAGATAAAAAAATTCTTGATATTATGGTGTAATGTTTTTGTAATATAATTATGTATGAAAAAGTTATGAGCTTTTGAAAAAAGTCAACAATAGCTGCAGTACCTATTATACATTTCTAGCCATTTTAACTGTTAGTTGCTTTATAACTTTGCACCGTAAGGATAGTCCATTGTCAAAAAATAGGACTTACAAACAACAAGTAGGGTCGTATGGTGATCGTTTCTGTTGAAGTTGCTTTAGCTGTGAGTCCAGGTGGTTGCACGATCAAACTGGTGGCTTGGGAGGATGGTATTCTCAATCAGGACTGCTCCCAAAATCCAGCACTTGAGCTGCTATGTTAGTGTGCAGCTGAGAGAATCCTAGGGTGGTGAGGGTTCGGTCGAGAGTTGCTAGGAGGAGGAAAGGCTGGAATGTGGATACAATTAGCAGCCTAGAAGGCTGTTTGGTCGAGTGGAAGAGCAGGCAAGGAGGAAAAGTTTGTGTTTGGTGTGGTTTGTTGATATCCAAACAGCTCTATTTATAGTGAAAGGAAGTGTTGCTGGGTCAAGGATGTGTGGGCAGCCGATTAGAAAGGGGAGTGGGTGCTCTTTTGGGCTGGGAATTGATGGAAGATGCTTCTTAGTACAAGCTGCCATAGGATTGGATGTTTTAGGTTGAAAATTAATGGCTGCTGTCCTAGGTGTGCTGGCAGCTCATTTGTGGTGGTTTGAGGCTGTCAAAGCTGCAGTTTTAAGTATTTGATTTTGTTCAAATCTTTAAGAAAACTACTAGGATTAAGGAGTTTGTACCTTAAGCTAAACATACCTCATATTTCCTATGTGTTGAGTTGCTAAATCACGGCTGAAATGGGCTCTATGAGCTGTCCTAGCTGCAGAAAAGTAGCTGCCATGGTTAAGGTTCCCTAGCATTCCCATGATAGATGTCATAGATGGTCCTTTCCATGCTTTCTTCTTTTTAAGTTACAATGTAAGTGTGTTGTAACTAGGATTAAAGTCTCTTGAGAACTAAGTATTTAGTACGTCATTCTCCTTTGGTTTCTTTTTTATTTTTATTTTTGTTTTTTTTTTTCAGTTAAATGGATCCACCAGTCGGGTCCCGGTGGTTTTTGTGTGCTACTAGAGCTGGTGTTTAAGATGGTTTATTTGTTTGTATATATAGATTCGTATGATACATCACTCTTCTTATGAGCTTTTGTTCATGGAGTTTGGTTGTTGTTATGAATGACTTCTTTTTTTCATCATTTTTTTTCCTAGGTTGGTTTATCCCATGTATTACCTAAATTTTTAGATTTAACTTCATTGGTACTAAGTGTTTCCAATCATATTTAAATGTTTTGATTGTTCATGTCCATAATAAAAGTTAATAATTATTTTAAACGTTGAATAATTGGGTACCTGTTTTAGTGTCAGATGTTACATTAGACCATGGGGTATGCCCCATGGTTCAATCACTCCACTTATGCGCCACGTAGGCACCCACCACAACCACTCACTTCACCATTTTGGTGGAAATGCCCCTTTGTCCACTCACTCCACGTCATCATTCCTTTTTAAATTAAAAAGTAGATATAATTAATGTTAAATTAAAAAAATCACATAAAATTCTAAATGAAAATTACAAATTAATTAAAAAAATTACAAGTTAAAAAAATTACAAATTAATAAAAAAAATTACATAAAGCTAATTATCTCTATATTTATTACGAATTTTTTCCTTCCTTCTCCCGCTCGGCAATTTCACGGTCGACCACGGTTAAGTGTTCGGTGTCGGTGAATAGAAGTTGTAACTCTACCAACCGTTGACGTTCCCGTTTTAATTCGTTAAAGTTACCGATTTGTTGAGATAAGTTTTCCATTCCTTGGTTATAATCCGGGGTCGTTTGAGATGAAGAGCTCTGTCTCGCCCTTGCTCGGTCGGTTTTTGCACGATCTCTCTCAATCGAACGAGTCAAATCCTCTATGTCGTCGTCGTCTTCTTCTTCTTCTTCATCGGGCTCGTTTAGATTTATTTGAACTCGAGCATCCGACGTGCCGGGGCTATCGGTTGACCATGCTTTCGATCGTTTTGAGGCCAACGTTTGAACAGTCGGGATTCTAACCCAGTTAGGACATTTCCTCATAATCTCCCAACTCTGTTTAAGCGTGAAGAGGGCGTTAAACTCTTCCCGGTATTGATCTTCCGATTCACTCTCGATCATCGCGTCGCTTTGGCCGCTCCGGCGAGTTTGCCATTTCTGGGAATAAATCCCGTTGAACCTTTTAACCTTTTGGTTCATGTCACGCCATTTGCTGGAGATCATATCGTTTGTACGATACTCCCCATGACCCATGGCTTGGAAAAAATTACTTCGGATTTTACTCCAAAAGTCCGGTCCTTTTTTGTTACGACCTATAAACAATTTATAAAAAAAATATTAACAATTTTAAACAAATAAATTAACAATATTTAAAAACATAAAAAGAAAGCAATTATAATTGGGTCTTCCGACACATCGACCCAAACTTTTGAAAGTTGAAACTCCTCCTCCGGAGACCATTTTTCGAGACGGGTTGAACCTATCACAGCGAGTTCGGTATCCCCAACTTGTTTCTTTTTGTGTCTACGCCTTTGTTTTGGTTGCGTGCTTGGACCGATATTTGTAGGGGGTTGAGTCTCGGGTATAACTTCATCCTGAGATAGTTGACCAAACCCTTGCGTTTGTTGACTCGAACCATAATCAGCGAATGTGTAAAACCCTTGTTGTGGACTCGAATCAAAATGCGGTCGATAACAGTTTGAATCAAAAAAAGGATTCATTGGAGAAGGGTTAAAGAACCAATTCGGAGGTGACGTGTTCGGGTTTCGGTTAGGTGGAGTGTTTGGGTTGTAGTATTGGTTTGGTGTTTGGTTGGGATCCATGGAAAGTATTTTTTTTGTTAAGAAATTGAATTAGTTTGAAATGGGAAGAGTGAGAATTTTTTTGTGTTGAATGAATTTTAAATGTGGTGTTTAAATAGGTAATTTTTTTTATGGCTTCAAACGGTCAAAACCCCAACGGTAACCCCATTCCCACCCATTGCCCCAGTCACGCCGGCCCACCCATGCCCACTCACGCCCACCCGGGGGATGGTGTGCCATGCCCATTCACGCCTCTCCCACGCCCACTCACAAGGCACACCTGTCGGTCTTATCATCTTGATAATTGTGTATATTTATAGCGCCAACTAAAATTATGTATTCTTTGTTGGCATTAAAGTAAAAACATATTATTGTTAGCTTTAGCCTACCTATCACCCATAACCATGCCACTTTATCTATCCATTTTTCTTGCTTCTTGTTGGATTGTTAGTCTTATTACAATTTTTGGCCTATGATAGATCCACAATAGCATGCATTTGATGTAACTATATTTGTTTTATGATAATTTCTCCAACTATATCTATGATATGACCATACATGTGTCCATAATTATCAATAACAAATAGCGGTAAATATCGATAAGCTACTTATATGTTACGTAGCGAATAACGTTTAACAACAACCGGTGTTTCATGTTTAATGATAATGTTGTGCAGGGGCGTCTCCGAGAATTCGAGTGCCTCGTGCGAAAAGGGAAAAAAAGGCCCCTTAGATAATCGTCTCTGTCTTTGGTTCCCGCTCCCTTATTTGCGTATCAGATACATACTTCATTTTTTTTTCTTTTTGGGCTGGCCGAATGGGCCTTGTAGATGTGCCTATTGTTTTTTTTAATCATTTATTGGGCATTGTAGTTTAATCTATAGAATGTTATAATGGGACAATTGAATTTTTATAAAAAATATATAATATATATAAAAAAATTTTTATAAAATATGTGCCCCTAAAAATGATGGGCCCTGTGCGGGAGGGGGGTTTGCACCCCCTCCAAGCCGCCCCTGATGTTGTGTGTCCATATCATCTGTAACCCTATTTACTTATTCAAGTAAAAAAAAAAGAAAAAAAACTTTTTTGATGTTTCCAGCTAATTCCCGCTATATCACGTTTTTTAGCCCCTAAACACCAATATCAATTGTTTCACGCTTTGTGACATAGCACACTATAGCGTTCCCTACGACCGCTATTGATAACTGTCCAAGGTCACAGTATGTTCATGGCCTCCGATCCACTTTGGTGACTATCTATATGTTGATATGCTTCTTGGAATGAGTCGTACAAATGAACTTGTATCATGATCTTTCATTAGGACCTTATTTCTTGGATGATCACACGTAAATTTAACATTAGGTCTCAAAATTTCTTAAAACTTTTCATGATATTGATGTTGTAAGAGCACTGAGCATATTACATTCATGAATAATGTTTTTTGTAACATCCTTTCATCAATAATATTCCTTTCAAACGAAATTAGCTTAGAAGTGACTCTAACCGTTTGTCGAACCGTCCTCGTTTACCGACTTGAAATGCTACAACCTTAGGTAAACTATTCATTATGAATCCTTGGTAAATTCACATTATTCTTTGATGATCATATCGTTCTTTCAACTTGTTCCAAAAAGACAAGTGAGGAACATATGGCTAGACCTGTAAACGAATTGAAAGTTCAGCATACAGTTTGTGAACCGTTCGACGGGAAGTTCATTTATGTTCGTTTGTCTAATAAATGAACAAACACAAACACAATATTTCATTCATTTAGATAAATGAACGAACATGAACACATGTTGCGTTCGTCGGTTGTGCTCGTGAATGTTCGGTAATGTGTTCGGTTATGTTTGCTTATGTTATTTCCGCTTATGTTCGTTTATGTTCATTTATTATATATATTCATCAAATGTGTTGTGTATTCTTAAATTTTTTATTTTTAGTTTAATACCATAATATTTAACTTTATATTTATATAAATGATTATCTCTAATGTTTGAGATTAAGAATGCTTGAGATTAAGAAACTTGATATAAATTTTTTAAATAATGTGTGTTCGTTTGCGTTTGTGAACAAGTTCAATTTCCTAACGAACAAACAAGAACAAGAATTTTCGTACGTTTAGCGTTAATGAACCGTTCGTAAACAACTTAAAAGTTAAACGAAAAACACGAACAAGAGCTCGTTCATGTTCGTTTACAGCAAACCCTTGATATGGCATAGGAAAATCATTTTCTTGGCCTTTAATTGAGTAGTACAAGAACTTCTAAATAGCAACAGGTAACATTGTTATTAAGACAAAGGAAAGGTTTGGTAAAAATAGAATACCCATGATTATTTCTTGATTTACGTTATAATAATTAAAAAAAAAAAGCAGTATCACTGCTAGTGTTAGTATTGGACGGCCCACAACGGATCCGCCCTAAGGTGGTAAGGCCTAGGACGCAAGAGATAGAGGCGGCACTAGTTCCGGTTCTAAGTCAACAAAGTCAAAAACCAGTTCCAACCGGTTTTTTGCCGGTTCCGGTTCCGGTTTGACCGGTTTAAAGGTGGAACCGGTTCCAATTTCTCTGAAAACCCGAAACCGCCCGTACCCACCGGTTCAGGTACGACCGGTTCCGGTTCCGAGTACGTTGGCCACCTCTAGCGAGAGGCAACGGTCCCTTTCAAGACCTAGGTCCTAGGTGTTGTTTTTTTTGCCAAAAACGTCTACGCAACCTCTTTTGTCTGCAATGCAGAGACCACGCGTAGACATTGGCTTGCAGACTATTTGTTTTCGAATTTGTTTCGTTAAAAAACGTATGCGTGTGCTATTCTTGGTGCAGATGTGGCCCAGTCACTTCTAGGATCTTTTAAGGTTTGCAAATACCACCCACCACCGCCGGACACTGCCGCCACCGGCAACCTTCACCACAGCCACCGTCGGCCACCACCGCCTCCACTGTCGGTCATCCCCACCACAACCGTGAGCCACCACCATCACCACCGGTGGTCACCCCCCACCACCACTGGCGGTCACCCCCGCCACCACCGTTGGTCACCCCATCACCGTCGGCCACCACCACCACCGTCCGTATACCACCACTAATTTATTTTACAATCAACAGACGTTAAAAAACAAACATTTTTCTTCTTGCAAACTACAGACATTTGGTCTATCTCTTCTTATACAGAAGTCTGCAGATGTGGTCCGTAGATTAAAGACATTTACCTCTTAAAAAACAGCACCCTAGACTCTAAGAGTGGTTGGTTGTAACTTGTAAGGTTTGCATCTGCTCTCGTAACAGGTTCCCTGAATCTCACCGCTAAGATCATTGTCCAGCCGCCAACAACCCAAATAAATGTGCAGGATTCAAACCCAGGTCACCTATGGACAACCCAATCCAACCGATGGCCAATATTTCTTGATTTATATAACAGTATACTTTGACGATAATTAAACAAGAACATAACTGATTGGATAAGAATAAGGTACAAAACACAACCCCACAAACAAGCAATTAAGAAGGTGCAGATAGCTATTAAGCAGATGAAAAAAGTTTCTGTAGAGGATTTTACTAGAGTAAAATTTTTTGTCTGTGAGATGTCCCCTGTTGGTATACCCTCGTAAAGGAGTGGCAAATTCCCAAAATGCCCACAATTAATTGTTTTTTTACACCGTTTTAGCTTTCAAATAACTAGACATGTTCAAACCTGTATAGACGTCCGCCGATTTTTGAGATGCGTCCGCCCGTATTCTAAGCGTGTATAAGCACCCGTCTGTTGCTTGAAAGTCATCCACCCGTAAACATATGCGTGTATAGGCATCCGCCTACAAAAGATATGTTTTCCCTCCAAGAGTATTAAGTTGAATTTTAAATTAAACGGACGTATGTCAAAATGTATGGGCGCGGGCACCCATAAAAGGCGAGTGACATTTTCTAATTCGTGGGTTTTACAGGCGGGCACCCTTATACTTACACGCCTCGACACCTATAAGGTATAGACAATTTTTTGACATTTGAAAGTCAAAGTAACAAAAAAGATATAAAAAACAAAATGTGGACATTTTGAGATCTGCCTGTTTATTTTTCTTCCAAAGAAATTCTAAACCCACTTGTATGCCAATCCCAAAACTACTAATTTGTTTAAAAATTGAAACGACTAATATGACAGGTACCAACAGTATGCATCAGGGTATACTACTAAAATGTGCTGTGTATGTATGTTTAACTGGACCCAAGGTTTCGGGACGAGCCTTGACACAAACGGCTTATATGACAGGTACCGATAGTATGCATCAGGGTATACTACAAAAATGTGCAGTGTATGTATGTTTAACAGGACTCAAGTTTAAAAGAACGGAAACGAGCCTTGAGGCGTATCTGTTAGCCCCACGAGCATAAGCCTCGAGGCGGACCAAGGCGTAAGCCTCAAGACATTATTAAAAAATAATTAAAATAATATATACATCTCATAAAAGTTGCAATTTAATACAAAACAAACATCATAAGTGCCACAATTTAAGCATAAAAATAGTTCTTTAACCTTATATAGTAATATCATTAGATTTCAATTATAACACTCAATTTCCTCCACAAAAGAGGTGGGTTCTTTAATCAAAAAGTTGATTTATCTGAAAGCTAGGAGTTTGAGATGACAATCTGTAAGTCGATTGAATGGCGTATGAAGAATGATGATTAGGGATGGCATACGAAGATCAAGGGTCTGGGTTGGCTGAAATACATAAGAATGATCAAATTTGAAAGCCAAACACATGCTCGAATTAATAAAGAATGAAATAAGGGTTTGGGTTAGCTAGCCAATTGTCTATTAAATGGGTCAAAAACAGTCCAAAAATTAAAATTAAGCATGTTTTGTGACGCTTAAATCTAAAAGCCTTGTCTCAAAGCCTCGCCTCAAAACCTCCGAAAAGTTGAGGCTTAGGTTCCAGCTTAACCCTATTAGGCTAAGCCTCTTGTGCTTTTTACCAAAGCTTCACCCGAGGCGTAAGCTTCGAGATGGGCCTCAAAAAGTCTTTTTAAACTATGACATGACCCTTATCTAATGACTCCCTCCTCCTATCACATCAATAATTTTCATCTTTTTACATCACTCACTCACAAACAAGATATACGTTGTATACGGCTGACAATTTCAGACACGAACACGATAACACGACCATAGTTGTCAAAGACACAAGGCGCATAAGCCGCGCCCGGAGCCTAGGCTTAAGGCGCAAAAAAAGCGAGGGTTTTTTTAAACTAGGCGTATAGTATTAAGTTACCATTTTTAGAGGTTTGACATGTTTTAAGCTTAAAAAATTTTAAAAAATATATAATGTCTAACTATAAAACAATTAATAATCTAGTTATATAGATTTTTTTAAATATAAAGCCTTTTTATGGTTGTTTTAGACTGGTTTATGGTTGGATTTTTTTTAACTTTGCCGGATATTCCAAAATTTTGCCGGAATCTAGCCAGAAAGCCACCGGAGTGTGCCTAGGCGGCCACCAGGCGCATTTCATGAGCCTGGCTTTTTTTTGGGGCCTAGGCGAGCGCCTGAGGGCTTTTGACAACTATGAACACGACATGACACAACTTTAACATGTTTCGTGTTTACTCTTAACATGTTTCATGTCAAAAACAGGTCGACACGTTAAGACTGTTTATTTTTCCTGTTTAAATAGTTAAGACCTGTTTAAAATTTAAAATTGAAAATAGATAATATAATAAAATATGTGGGTAACCGATTAGCCTCAAAAATTTTCTTATTGTCTAACCCTAGTTCTTTAACGGGTTCCTTAACAGGTTATTTAAGTAGTCGTTTATAATGTTAAATGTTAACAGGATCCTTAATAGGTTATTTCGTGTTTACGTATTTTTAACAGGTCGTGTTCATGTTTGGAAAAGCAGACACGATAAGAATTCGTGTCGTGCTCGTGTCTATCCTGTTACACAGGGCGTGTCTAACCCGTTATGACAGCTAATACATATCATATCAATAGGAGGGTGATTAGCAAACTTGGGGGTGTTTCTTTAGCCATCCTTTTTGGATATATATGCTTTCAAAAACATTACAGCACAACAATCAAGCAAGTGATTACTAGTTCTAAAGCTTTATTTTTGTAATCAAAATAGCTCAATTATGAGAAATCGATGCAGAAAACAAGTGCCAGGTAGTCAAATTCACAAACATGATATATAATTAGAAAAACAAACGTTTGATTCAGTATGTATTCAAAAAGGAATTAGAAGCTAACCAATGTCTACTTGTCAGGAGTACCACGATGTTGATAAGCTGAAACTGAATCAAACTTATTACCAGACCAATATCTCTGTGGAACCATTTGTTGTGATGCATATGACATGTGGTGAACCATCTGTGGGGGATGATAAGGCATCGGAATTGCCGCCGGAGGGGGACGATATCCATTACCGGCGCCAGAACTGTGTGAGTTCTGAGTCGCCGGAGATGAACCGAAAACTTGATCGGAAGACGAACAACCACGTGTAGGTAAACCCTGCATCCGCTTTAGATATAATCTGTACTTCTGAAGATGACTCGCGACGTTTTCACGAGTTAATCCTTCAACATTCATCATCTGCATGATTGTTTTTGGAACGGCGTTCTTCACGCCTAAATGCGCTACAACTTCGATGAATCGCTTGTGCAATTGTGGTGTCCAGACCAAACGAGGACGTTTCGATGCCCTAGTCGACGGATCATCGGCGTGAAAATCAGATTCCATTCCGGTTTCCTCAATTGCTCCACCGCCGGCAACGTCACCGCCATCACAGCCTGTTCTCTGTATATTCTGGAAATCGGAGCCACCTGGAGTTAGATCGGCAGTTTCATCGCCTTCAACAACAATCGCATCTCCGTTATCATGAATAACTGGCTTCGAACTATCAAATCTGGTGAACGACTGCTGCAAATTCGAAAGCGTATTCTGAGAAGCGCGATTGACGTCAACCATGCTGCGGTAGGGCTCCGGCGTGATGTTGAACGCCGACAACAACTCCGACGAAATCAACGACTGTGTCAACGGCGTCACATCATCTACGTCCGGCAATCCGTCCTCCCACTCCGAAACTCGTTCGTAGTCCTCCTCATCACCGCTGACTTCGGTGCCGGTGATTCTCACTTCTTCTGCCATAACAATAAACGATAAATTCACAAAAATTCAATCAATCGTTGAACTGTTGCAGAGTTTTTGAAGATTTGAAGAAATTTGGTTGCAAATCAACTGTTGCCAGATATTTATATGAATTTTTTTATGGCTATTTTGGAAGGAAATCTGAGATGAAAAGTACCGACAGATATTTTTGGACAATCCATGGATTCTTTTGAATATCTTTTTCTTGCTTCAGATCAATCTGGTCGACGGCTCAGATTCGTTGTTGAAAAAAGAATCTAACACACATGAACGAGCATTTATTCTGTTCGTTTAACATTTAATTTAAGGGATAACTCTACACAAATGTAACCAACTTTTCATACTGTCCCAATTAAGTCACTGGAACTTTTTTTTGTCCCAATTAGGTCATTCAACTTAGTATTGGTGTTCTAATCCTATATAAATAACCTGAATAGCAGGTTATCGCTAATTTTCTACATATTTAACTTATTTAATATGTTAAGTGATGATATAATCATTTTATAAAGTAAATAATAAATTGAAAATTATTTAAAATCATCCACATTTACGCAATATTTTTCGAAAAAAATAAGTTTTTCAAACAATATGTGTCAATATTTAACGTTTGAAACTTAAGTTTTTTCAAATATCATGCGTAAATGTTGATGATTTTAAATAATTTTTAATTTATTATTTACTTTATCAAATGATTATATCATCACTTAACATATTAAATAAGTTAAATATGTAGAAAATTAACGATAACCTGCTATTCAGGTTATTTATATAGGATTAGAACACCAATATTAAGTTGAGTGACCTAATTGGGAAAGAAAAAAGTTCCAGTGACTTAATTGGGACAATATGAAAAGTTGGTTACATTTGTGTAGAGTTATCCCTTTAATTTAATTACAAATGTTTAAAGAACATTTACCAAACGAATTTTTTTTCATGTTCGTTCATTAAAGAATTAAATTTATTCATGAACATAAACGAGCACATGGGGCTGAATTGATAAAAGATTCTATTTTGGAGGTCAAAACAGTTAGTTGTCTAAGTCACATCGACTGAATTGATTGAACATTTTATTTTAGGCCAAAATAGTTAAAACACTTAAACAAAATGGGTCAAAACCGTAACTTGCTCTTTTAATAAATCTGACATGTTTATCAAAACTTTAAATAACTCTCCCACTTTGTAATGTTTAATAAAGAGTAATCGCCAAATACATTATAGTCTAGTGATATCTTGGTGGTGAGATAATGCTCAGAAATCATAAGGTATTGGGTTATAATCTCACAAGGGGTTTTCTTAAAAGTATTGATTTTTCTCCTGAATTGATGCCTTGATTGTGGATATGATCGAATGATACAGCTGATGACATGATAATATTATAGTGATTCGTTTGTGATATAAATTAACCATTAAAAAAATAAAAGGTAATCATTTGACGGGTTAATAAAGTACCATTTGAATCGTTTAATAAAACCAATAAAAATTGACTAATTGACATCTTTAATAATTTTTTTGTTTATTGAATATAATAATTTACCACTTTTGAGTTTTGACTAACTAATGTTTTGAAGGAAAAAAATTAAAAATATAAAAAGCTTCTAGCTAAATTAATTAATTTGCAACTGGGGCTTCACCTTTTGTCACCTGATTTAATGGTTTTTTTATATCAGTGAACTCATTTGAGCAAATGACGATCAACATCTTCAATCATTGTTGGCCTCAGTATTGTTATAAACTAGAATTTTTTACGGCGCACGTTGCGTGGGTTATCACCGTAAACTTTCGATAATGGTTATTGTATACCATTTGCAGAAGCATAAGTTACATATCAAAATCAAATCTCTCGTCATGAACTTTTAACAAATTTCTCAAAAAAATATAAAATCATGCAAAATTTATACAAATATGTTGCGAAAATAATAAACAAAATTACTCACAAAATTCTTCTCATAGACAACTTACTGGTTGAATTAAAAACCCAAATCTCGGGGTGCCAAATGATGAAACCAATAGTCTTCTATTTGTGTTGCACGCATATAATGTATATATGTGTGAGCCCTTAAGGGTAAAAGTAAAATTGCACTAATTTTAACGTTGTTTTACTTATTTTATGAAAATAATGTTAAAAGCATTGGAATGATTAACTTCAAACAATAAATTTGAGTCAGGGACTAATTTGTAGCAACCTCTTTATCCCAACGAGGAGTATGAGATAGATGTAAGGTTTGTCTGTATCCTTCTCCCCCAGACTCTACTAAAAAATGTGAATATAATGGGTACGTTTGTTTGTTTTCTTTTCAGGCATTCAATCGAGAAGAGGTGTTGTAAATCTTTCAATAGGTGTGTGTCTATGAGAACGGTTATTATACATTATATGCATAATCATAAGTTACATAGCAAAATCAAATTTCTTATTACAAACTCTATACAAATTTTTAAGAAAATCATACAAAATCAACTCAAATATGTTAAAAAAATATTAGAATAAATTACCTACAAAACCCTTCTCATCGGCAAAAAATCGCTTGAATCAAAACAAAAACCAAATTTCTAAGAAAATCTTTCAAATTTAATAAAATCCTAAATATCTAAGCAAATCTCACAAATTTAATGCCTGTCTCTCTATACTGTTAGAAATTCATTAAATGGCTTTTAACCATTTGACAAATATAGTCCCTAAAGTTAAGATACATAATTTGATGGAAATTAATATCTTGAGGGAGTAAGATGTAATATTGGTGGTAATGATTTAGGAGCTTATTTGTCCTAATTCTTCATTCACGTATTTCTTCCTCTTGAAAGTTCTCTGCGTATAATTTAATAAGAGAACATAACACCATCTTGAAGAAATTATAATCCATCAAGATTGGCAAACAAAACTCTTAATCAGAATCATCATGGCTTCTTGATCATCTACACACAAAAATGAATCATCTTCTTCAACTAAGTGTTCATGCCCTTTAATTTAATGTGGTAGATTAATTTGGGACTTGTATGATAATCATATGTGGAAGAATGATTCCACAAGTGGTATTAGAACAATTGGTTAATTGTATTATGCCAGTCAAGGTTTTCAATTTACGGGATTGAAAATAAAAATTGTCCGGATTAATCAATTGGATTTCTTGATAGTTTGTAGAAATCGATAAATCATTGAAAAGCCAAATATTATATGATTGATGAATTAATCCAATTACTATAAAACCGCTCGGTATGCCCGGTGAATGGGCGTGGGTGGGGCGTGGCACACCGCCCCCTAGGGGCGTGAGAGGGGCGTGGTTGGACCGGCGTGATAGGGGCAACAGCGTGATGGAGTCCGACCGTTGGGGTTGTAGCCGTTGGGGAAGGAAAAACAATTTACCTATTTAAACCATTCACATATTAAACCCAAAAAAATATTTCCTATTTCAAACATTCAACACAAAAAAATACCCACTCTTTCCATTTCAAACTTTCTTAACCAAAAAAATAATTTTCATGGATCCCAACCAAAACCCAAATTACTATAACCCAAACACTCCACCTAACCGAAACCCTAACACGCCGCCTCCGAATTGGGTCTTTAGCCCTTCTCCAATAAATCCTTTTTTCGATTCAAACTGTTATCGACCCAATTTTGATTCAAGCCCACAACAAGGGTTTTATACATTCGCCGATTATGGTTCGAGTCAACAACCGCACGGGTTTGGACAATTATCTCAGGATGAAGTTATACCCGAGACCCAACCCACTACAAATGCCGGTCCAAGCACGCAATCAAAACAAAGGCGTAGACACAGAAAGAAACAAGCTGGGGATACCGAAACCGCTGTGGGAGGTTCATCCCGTATAGAAAAATGGACTACGGAGGAGGAGTTTCAACTTACAAAAGCTTGGATCGATGTGTCGGAAGATCCAATTGTTGGTAATTACTTTCCTTTTAGTTTTTTAAAATTGTTAATATTTTTTTTATAAATTGTTAACATTTTTTTTATTAATTGTTTATAGGTCGTAACCAAAAAGGACCAGACTTTTGAAGTAAAATCCGAAATCAATTTTTTCAAGCCATGGGTCGTGGGGAATATCGTACAAACGATATGCTCTCCAGCAAATGGCGTGACATGAACCTAAAGGTTAGAAAGTTCAACGGGATTTATTCCCAGAAATGGCAAACTCGTCGGAGCGGCCAAAGCGACGCGATGATCGAGCTCGAATTGGAAGATCAATACCGGGAAGAGTTTAACGCCCCCTTCACGCTTAAACGGAGTTGGGAGCTTATGAGGAAATGTCCGAACTGGATTCGAATCCCGACTGTACAAACGTCGGCCTCAAAACGATCAAAAGCATCGTCAACCGATAGCCCCGGCACGTCGGATGCTCGAGTGAATATAAATCTAAACGATGTCGACGAAGAAGAAGAAGAAGAAGAAGAAGACGACGACGAGATAGAGGATTTGACTCGTCCGACCGGGAGAGATCTCGCAAAAACCGACCCCAGCAAGGGCGAGACGAGGCTCTTCATCTAAATCGACCCCGGATTATAACCAAGGAATAGAACAATTATCTCAACGAATCGGTGACTTTAACGAATTAAAACGAGAACGTCAACGGTTGGTAGAGTTGCAACTTCTATTCACCAACACCGAACACTTAACCGGGCTCGACCGCGAAATTGCCGAGCGGGAGAAGGATAAAATTCGTAATAAATATAGAGATAATTAATTTGTATTTTTTTATTAATTTGTAATTTTTTTATTAATTTTTTTTATTAGTTTGTATTTTTTTTATTAATTTTTTTTATTTGTTTGTAATTTTTTTTATAATTTGTAATTTGTTTTTATTAAATTATATCTCAATTTAATTTAAAAAGGAATGATGACGTGGAGTGAGTGGGTAATGGGGCATTTCCACCAAAATGGTGGGGTGAGTGGTTGTGGTGAGTGCTTATGTGACGCCTACGTAGCGCATACGTGGAGTGATTGGGTAACTTGGCACACCCAATAGTCTAATTATTGATTCATGCATTGGTTTTATAATTGAACAATTTGCAAGTTGTTTTGCGAATAAAAACCGTGTATTTTGTAATCAATCCGGTGTTTCACAAAATCCATGACCTCTGTTCATTGACCAAAAATTTTTTGAATCATATGGCATTAAATTCCGTTTATTTTTTTGTTTTGTGCAAAACATTGATTTAGGAACAAAACAATTTTGTTCATATTCAATCAAATTTTGTAAATCACTTTTGATTTCCATAATTAAAGAAACCCTCTTCAACTTTAATAATCTGAATTGTTCATTCATTATGATAAAAATTCCATTAGAAAATTGGATCAATTATTAATTTTACTATGATTGAAAAGATAAATACTATGGGTATTTTCACCCCTATCTTTAACATGTTTCAAAGGATATATATCAATTTCATTTCAGATTCTCATTTGACAAGTAATAAAAATGAGTCAAAGATGTGCAATTATCAAAATTGGAGCCTTCTGTGTTTATGAAATTGCACAAATTTGTACACACTTATGATATTAAATTTCTGCAATCAAATGCATCTAGAAAGTAATTATGTAAGTATTTGTTTGAATAACCAAACCAACGTGAGGTTGTTCGAGTTAGAACAAGCATAATTACTAAGTCATTTTATGTGCATTATTTAAATTATCGATTGATGAACCTAATGTGAATTGTTTTAATAATTTAGATAATGGAAATAAATATACTTATTACATCTTATCCAACGATGTCTTGCAATAAGTATGTTTAAAAAATTATTGAATATAACATTTTAAGTTCAATTGTTAACTGAATCAACGAGACATTGATAATTGAGCATGATGTGTATTATTTACCTATTATTTGGTGTTAGTATTAGGTTTTATTTTATACCTGACATTTTTTATATTTGTATCCTAATTTTGTTACGTATAGTCATTATTGAGCATAATATTTCTTTTTCAAATGCAACAGCATCTACCATAAGAGCAGGTTCCGGCTACTTGCACGGAATCGAACCTTTAAACGGGAATAACTTTAGTACTTGTTTGGAACAAGTTAAGTTAACCTTGGGATTTATGGATCTTGATTATTCACTAAGACATGATGCTCCCCCTTCTCTTGACACTGATTTTACGGTAGAACAAAAGAAAGTTCATGATCAGTGAAGTGTTCTAATAGAATGTCACTTATAGTAATCAAAAATTAAATATCTCCTACCATTAGAGGATCCGTCCCAAATTCTGAAAATGCAAAGGTTTACTTAGACTTGGTTGAGGAGCAATTCAAAGGTATTTCAAAAACTAATGCCGGTATCTTAATCCTCAAAATGCTAACAACCAAGTATAATAGAATGGTGGTGTACGTGAGCACATCATGATGATGAATGACATGGCTAATCAATTAAAAACCTTAGACATGGAAATAAGTGAAGGATTTCTAGTTCACTTCATAATGACATCTCTCCCTTCTCAGTTTGATCTTTTCAAGATCAACTATATGATCGGTTGTCGTTGTACCAACCAAATATAAGTTAATTTAAATTCCTTACCACCTTAACTAGTTAGGGAAGTAGGGTGTCAAACCACGAGGAGTCACTTGTAAATTGCAACTTGAGTTGATAAATGCATTGTAATTTAAAATAAAAAATAATTTGTTTGATTGATTGATTGAGGTTTAAGCAATTAATTAATTAATAATAACAAAACAAGAGTAATCACCACCTAGGTTTGAAACAAGGATATAAGACATGTAATTTGGATTTGATTAGGTTGCTATCAACTACATAGATATAGCTTTGTTTAACATTTTATAAAGATAATAATTGCAAGACTAAGTAATTTAACATAAAGATAGTTAACGATTCAAAACCGATAATGGACTTATGTTAAATGTTATCCAAACAATCATCAACACATGAATATATTATGCCACAACATTAGCTAGTTAACGATTAAGAACCGATAATGGACTAACATCATAGCAAAATAGAAACACATGCCATTCCCAAATAAACAAATGTTAAACACACAAACCGAACATCAAATGTTATCAAAGTCAACAATCTAACATTCAATCCTTTTAGAAACCCAAAACCAAACTACAATAGTCTACTAACCTCATTCCAACCCTTGGTGATGATCACAAATACACTAGCCAAACATGTTCATGATTACAATACACAAATTGATGTTTTTGGAATTTGAATTGATGAAACAAGATGGATTTGATCTTCCTTGAGACTTGAAATAGCTTCCCCCTTCGTTTCTTGACTAACTTGGGTCAAAAGATGTGATGAAAAACGAAGTGGAATCATTAAAACTCGTCAAAACTATGCAAAACCGCCAAATAACCACATCTGGGCGCACTGGGTGCCGGGTTGGGCGCACTAGGCTCCTGGATCTGATCTGGTGCGCCCAGAACACTCTGTAGTGCGATGGTCATACGCCTATTTGGTGTTTCCACTCCGATTTTTCACCTTTTGGTCCTTTGGCATGCCTTCCACTTGAGCTTTTGATTACCATGCATCTCTATACTCTTGCAAAGTCTCCCACACCCATTGCCACACTACAAAAACATACAAAACATCCACTTTCTTCAAAGAAACAATGTTAAATCCATACAATTATAGCATGATTAAACACGTTAATTTAGTACACATCACTATAACACTCAAAAGGAGAAATGGAAGATGAGCGAGCTGATTGCCATGTGTGTTCAAGAAGAAGAACGCTTAAAACTTGAGAAGCCTAATGTTGCTCACTTAACCACTTCTAATCCCAACAAGAAAAAGAGCTCATTTAAAAACAAGGGTCAACATGGAGATAAGTCAAAACCCAATAAGTTATCTACTCTTGGAGAAAGTACTAGCACATTCAAAGGTACCCATAAATGTTGTTTCTTCCATAAAAAGGGCCACATTCAAAGGGATTGCCCAAAATTTAAAGAATGGCTTGCAAAGAAAGGTATTGCTTTAAACCTAATGATTTATAAATCATTTAATGTTAATGTTCCTTGTAATACATGGTGGTTTGATTCTGGTTCCACTGTGCACATTTCTAATTCCTTACAGGGATTTCGTACAATAAGGAAGTTGGCAAGAAACTAGCAAACGGTTGAAGTGGGAAATGGATCAAAAGCTGAAGTTGAAGCAATAGGGACTCTTTCATTAGTTCTAGAAGGAGGCTTCATTCTAAATGTATTTGAAACACTATATGTACCAACTATCACTAGACACTTGATTTCTTGTCCAAAACTTAATCGTGATGGATATGTTGTTACATTTGGAAATGCTAAATGTATTATTAGTTTCGATTCTCGTACCGTTGGTTATGACCTATTAGATGGTGATATTTATAAGTTAACTTTAGATCATGTATTTTCGGAATCCTTATTGTCTTATGAAGTAGAAGACAACTTTGTTAAAAATAAAAGGAAAAGAAATATGGAGAATTCATCAAAATTATGGCATAAAAGATTAGGTCATATTTCACAAGAAAGAATGAATAGACTTGTGAAAGATGGAGTACTCCCAAAACTTGATTTTTCTGATTTTGAAAAATGTGCTCAATGTATAAAATGAAAAATGACCAAAACAAATAAGAAAGGTTCCACTCGTAGTATGGGATTACTTGAACTGATTCATACGAAGATATGTGGTCCTTTTTAAGTAGGCATTGGAGGGCAAAAGTCGTTTATTACCTTTATAGACGATTATTCGCGTTATATGTACTTATATTTAATCTATGAGAAATCCAAATCTTTAGAAACTTTTAAAAACTTCAAGGTTGAAGTTGAGAATCAACTAGACCAAAAAATTAAGGTTGTGAGATCGGATAGAGGTGGAGAATACTACGGACGACACACCGATGTAGGACAAAGTCTGGGCTCGTTTTATGAATTTTGTAAAAGTCATGGTATAGTGAATCAATATATCATGCCTGGAACTCCTCAACAAAATGGTGTAGCTGAAAGGCTTAATCCTACCATTATGGACATGGTACGTAGTATGTTGGCTAATTGTAATCTCCCTGAAATTCTTTGGACCGAGGCATTAAGGAAAGCCATCCACATCCTCAATCGATTTCCTTCAAAATCTGTTCCAAAAACTCCTTTTGAAATATACACAGGAAGGAAACCTAATCTAAATTATCTCAAAGTATGGGGATGTCCGGCAGAAACTAAACTGTATAATCCACAGTCCAAGAAATTAGATATGAAAACTGCTAGTTGTTTTTTCATCGGGTATCCCGAGTGTTCCAAGGGATACCGATTTTATTGCCTTTCTCATACTACAAGAATTGTTAAGACTAGACATGCTGAATTTCTTGAGATGACTGATTTGAGTGGGAGTGTTGATGGTAGGCGAATTGGTTTTCAAGAGGGTACTGAAAAGGCTCCTACTACTTATGTGCCTATACCCATTAATCAAACATTTGATTCATCACTTGATTCGCCAATTCCTCATAATATAACTAATACCGAGGAACCATCTACTACAAATCCTGTCACATCTCACGAACTTAATGAACAACAACATCAAGAACTTCAACCACCATTAAGAAGGTCCTCTAGACCTAGGCTACCCATAACTTATGATGACTTCGTGACTTACCTTCATGAGACAGACTTTGATTTGGGTAAAGTTGATGACCCTACTACATTTAAAGATGCAATGAATTGTGACCAATCAACTCAATAGTTAGGTGACATGAAAGATGAACTGAAATCAATGAAAACAAATAATGTTTGGACACTTACTGAATTACCAAAATGTGAAAAACCTGTTGGTTGTAAGTGGGTCTATAAAACTAAATTAGACCCAAATGGAAACATTGAACATTACAAGGCACGTTTGGTTGCAAAAGGGTATACCCAACGGGGGGAATTGATTATCAGGAGACTTTTTCTCCAGTATCAAGAAAAGATTCTCTAAGAATAGTCATGGCCTTAGTAGCACATTTTGACTTATAATTACATTAAATGGACGTTAAAACTGTGTTCCTAAATGGTGATTTGCATGAAGATGTATTCATGAAACAACCTGAAGGTTTTGAGCCTAAAGGTAAAGAACACATGGTTTGCAAATTAAATAAGTCAATTTATGGGTTGAAGCAAGCATCTCGACAATGGTACATTAAATTTGATGAAGTGATGAAAAAGCATAACTTTATTAAAAATCAGGTAGATCAATGCATTTATCTTAAAATGAGTGGGAGTAAATTTGTCATACTTGTTTTATATGTCGATGACATCTTACTAGCAAGTAATATCTTAGACATGTTGTATGAATCTAAAAGATTATTATCTGCCAACTTTGATATGAAAGATCTCGGTGAAGCCTCTTATGTTATTGGCACAGAAATACGCCGTAATCAAAGCATTGGGACATTAGGTTTGTCTTAAAAGGCATATATTGAGCGGATACTTAAAAGATTTAATATGCAACAATGCTCCCCATCTGTAGCTCTCGTAGTTAAGGGTGATACTTTTGGGTCTTATCAGTGCCCTAAATCAGAGGCAGAAATTGATCGAATGAGACTCATACCGTATGCTTCTGTTGTTGGAAACTTAATGTATGCTCAAGTTTGTACTCGTCCTGATATTGCTTATATAACTGGCATGCTAGGCAGGCATTAATCAAACCAAGGCCTAGATCATTGGAAAGGTGCCAAAAAGGTACTACGATATTTACAAGGGACAAAAAAGTATAAGTTAACTTATAGGAGATCAAATGATCTTAAAGTTATCGGCTATACTGATTCTGATTTTTGGGAAGTGTAAAGATGATAAAAAATCTACTTCGGGATACATTTTCATGCTATCAGGTGGGCCCATTTCTTGGAAGAGTCATAAACAACAGTTGACTACCACATCGACTATGATAGCTGAATATGTTGCGTGTTACAATGTCACATGCCATGTGATGCTCTTATGAAATCTGATTAAGGGACTCAAAGTAGTAAACTCCATACAGATGCCTATGAAGATTTATTGTGATAACAGTGCAGCAGTGACTTTTCAAACAATAATAGCTCAAGTGGTGCTGGTTTATATCTCGACACAAAGTACTTATTTGTGCGCGAACGTATAATACCCGCAAATTAAATAAATATATACAAACATATATTTATATATACACACACAATTACACACACATTTGGAATATTCAGGGGATAATATTAAATTAAACAAAATAATAGTAAGTTAATAATAAAGATATAATACTAAAGTTTGGGTGTAATTCATTTCAAATTCAGATAGATTTATGAGTAGAATAATAAACATTCGAAATTATGAAGTTAGCCGATCTGACTAATTAATCACTGATTCGGTTATTATTTAGTTAAACTAAAACAAAATGATGGATGCATTACGTTAATATTTATAATTTAAATGGTGAACGCGACAATGAGACGCCTCTTACCGACCGGTCCCACGACCCAAAATTAGGGAGGTAAATCATGTAACTCAGGATAAGTTGAGTGGTACCGTACTTTGAACCTAGACTTACATTATAGATTCTCATCTCTTACCATTAGACCACCATCGCGGAAATATTTATAATTTAGAAAAATGATACTTTAACAACATTCAAGTGGAACCCAACCACATTAAAAACTCAAGTTATGATTTTTGTTCTTGAATTAGGCACCTTAATTACAATTTCGGTTACTCCTAGTGAATGATTTGGGTCAATCATATACCATTTACGTTTCAAACTTCTCAACTACTCTCGACCAGTATTTCACAAATGAAAACAAAACAATAGAAGGTTCAATTCCCTAGGCATAATTCTTCCATTTTCAACTTCTAAACCGAACAATTTTCAAGTTTTCGATCAATCAAGAAACCACCGAGTCATCAACCGAATGCATCATCTCTAGTCAAACCTTCTTCACCCTCAAGACCGTGATGTTGATCCTAAAGTATAACTATTGCTGGAAAGATTATCGTCTTCTCCTGAAACTAGCATTAAGAACCGTTACCGCCGAACATTTCACCACCGAGGACATCGGAACCATAATCGTGTACATCTCCGTTGCTGGATATGGTTCATTTTCACACTACTTTTAAGGTAAATTTCGGTTATCTAGAATGTCTACGATTATGTGTCTATTTAGTTATTATGGGTTATATGAACGATTATGGATTTAAAAACCTCCGGTGAACTTTCATGCAAATCGGTAAAGTTGAATTTAGAACATGACTATTTTAGTAAAGTAAAATATGTGTATACAAGATTTCATGAGGGTTTCGTTGAAATCTTGATGTGGGGGATGGGTGTGCATCCACATATATGTTCAAGGAAGTTTACAAGTTCATAATATACAATCAAGTATTTTAAATAACCGTTGTTTTTGATAACCAGAAAAGAAAACAAAGAAGAATGTGGTGAATAGGAGCTAAGGGTATATAATAAATACAGTCTGATTATAAATTGGAAGCTTGGTTCAAATGGTTAAACTACTCGGTTGGTTACGGCGTTGAAAATCTCATACACATCTTTGTTTTGTTTTGTCATTTCTCTCCGAACAGGCTCCTATCGAGTTGGAGTGTTCCTTAGGTTAACGAGACCAACAAGTAAACGATGGTGAACTTAGTTCAACCGGATAACCTTTAAATATCGGATTTGACAAGTCACGAGTTAAACCTTTCTCAAAACAACTTTTCGTAACCTTTACAATTGAAAAACGTTCAAATCACCAATTTAAGAAATTAACGAATACTTACGAACTTTTAGAAACGAACTTATTTAATGAACCGATCCGACCGGTTAAACTTTAGAAAGGTCTAGATTACCAAAAATCTAACCAATTAAGCATACGAATTGTATTTCGCTTAAACTAACGTGAAATTAAACAAAAACACAGATTTCTGATTTATCTGGGAATTGGAATACTTGCTTATTATCGGATGTATTTGCTAATTAAATTGCAAAGGCTAAGGTACGGATTTTCTTTTCATCACTTATAGTATATTTCTGCTTTGCCTACCGTTTTGTACGGATTCTATTTAAATAAATCGTAGTATTTCGGTTTCTGTAATCGTTTAAATTCCGTTCTGTATTGTATTCTGATTTGTTATTGCCACGATATGATATCGTGTTTTCCCTGTTTCGTTTTTCATGCAATAGATTTAGATTAATTTGTACTCATTATTGCATGACCTGGTTATGATATTACTTGGTAGTACTGAGCTTACTTAACTACTGAACCTATTGAACTTCTGATCTATTACCCGAGCATGCCCCTACCTGTAACGATGACTACAGGCCCTTCATGGCGGCAACCATGATGTGGAACCAACCGTGGCGGTTAGTTGAGTTCACGGCGTCTCTATTTAGTACTCTGATAGTACACTTGTGCACCTACTGAATTCTGGAGAGGCGTATGGACTGGTCCTAGGATAATTTTTAACTGTACTTTCTGATTTCTGGGGGATAGTGACGTGTATGCCAACACTAACTATCTCATGTGTCTGGTAATCGGGAGTAGCTACCCGTGAACCTTACACTTTTATATGTACAGTCGGCTCGTGGTATATTCTGGGATTTTCCACTATTTCTGACTTACATTATAACCTATATTGTTGTTTCTGAAAGGTTATATTTGATTCGAGTCAGACCACTGTTTACTGTTTCTGTTTCAGTTTCTGTTACTGCTCTGCATCTGGTATCTGTTTATGATTGTTATTCTCATTATCTTCACCACCTTCTGAACTTCTTTTAATTACTGTTGTTTATCCGTTACTGAGCATTCTTTGGCTCAGCCGTATTTGTTTTTGTTGGTGTTTATATGTACTATATAGGTAATCCAGGAAATCAGGCTGGGAATTGAGGAACAAGAGACAAAAGAATTATCAAGGATTTATTTTACAAATGTAATAGAATTTATCATAAGACTTTGAATTATGTTTTTGGGTGACTTATGTAAGACTTTTATTACATTTTAATTTATTTAGGATTGTTCCATTAATTCTGATCTCCGTATAAGTGACACGTCAGCCCTAATCGGGTTGGGGTGTTACAGAACGAGTGGAGGATCATAGTGTTAATATTGAATATATCAGTACACATGACATGCTAGCGGATCCACTTACTAAAGGTCTACCTCCCAAAGTATTTAATGATCATGTAACTAATATGGGTTTCAAGCAAGACCTTGTATAGATTTTATGTAAACACTTTATTATGTTATTTATCTACTTCACTCAAATGTAAAGTTTGTCTATACTTATGTTTATATGCACTATTATGTTTATTTTAGATAAACATGTTATTTACCACCTAACCTATAATTTCATATGATATCACCGTCATAATTGATAGGGGTCTCGCATTGATTATAATGCTATTGACTATATCAATTTGCTTTGATGTTATCATAAGAAGGTTTAATGAGTATAATCAACTTTAATCACTTGGCCAATTAATGTTATATTATATTATATACGTATATGAATGTGCAGTCAAATGGTCGAGTAGCCAAGTGGGAGAATGTTAGAAATTTATTAAATGGCTTTTAACTATTTGACAAATATAGCCCCTAAAGTTAAGATACGTAATTTGATGAAAGTTAATATCTTGAGGGACTAAGATGTAATATTGGTGGTAATGATTTAGGAGTTTGTTTGCCCTAATCCTTCATTCACGTATTTCTTCCTCTTGAAAGTTCTCTGCGTATAATTTGATAAGAGAACATAACACCATCTTGAAGAAATTCTAATCCATCAAGATTGACAAACAAAACTCTTAATCTGAAGCATCATGGCTTCTTCATCATCTACACACAACAACGAATCATCTTCTTCAAGTAAGTGCTCATGCCCTTTAATTTAATGTGGTAGATTGATTTGGGACTTGTATGATAATCATATGTGGAAGAATGATTCCACATATATTACTTCTCAAAGTTAAAAATATTTCTTGTGATCGAAGTCTAAATTATCAAAATGTAATTATTCTTTTCCTTTTATATAATAAACTAAAACTACCGTTCATTTTTTCTAATTTTTTGTCGTAATTCTTAGGTGAACCAAAAAGACAGGTGCACTAATACTTGGTTTTTAATTCGTAAGTGAACCAAAAAGACGACTTTTATTATTAGTTTTTCATGGCTTTCTAATTCGTAGTTAAATAAAAAAGACGGTTGCACTATTTGTTTTTTATGGCTTTATATATATATATTTAATGTCAAAGTTATTGTTTCTTGTTTCAAAAATCAAGATTTAAAGCAACTAAAAATGAATTAAAGATTCATATAATTGATATTCATATACAAAAGTTAACTGTGCTCAAAGTTTAAAAAATAAAATTCTACTATTTCTTTTAACTTGTTTTTTAATATATAGAATAATTGCAATGAGTACCTAGACTGTATATATATATATAGGGAAAAGATCAAATAAAAAGTTTATTTTGCCTAAGAAGGCTAAAAAGGAATTTCAAAACCTTCAAAACCGACTCAAACGAACTCCGATTGAACTCATTTCGATGGCATTGGTACCGTCTCATTGAACCCTACAATATTAGCTTTTAAATTTTAGATTTAACAATTAGTTTAAGAATTTAGATTTTAGGGCTTCATTTTTAGTTTTTAAGTTTTATCTTTAGGTTTAGAGTTTGTATTTAAAGTTTTGGTTTTAGTATTAGGGTTTATTTTTTATAATTTAGGGTTCGGGTTTTAGGATTCGACAAGACGGTTACAATGATGCAAAAATGAATTTAATCAGAGCTTGTTTGGGTCGGTTTTTGAGTTTTTAGAAATCCTTCTTAGGCAAAATAGACTTTTTAGGGGAACCCTCCCCTATATATATATTCTCGATCTACTCGTCCATTCCTTCGTTCCGCCAATTAGTTCAACCATAGTCGCATAACTTTTGTAATGGAAAATTATGATTTGATGTCTTGCCTATGGTAAATTTTGCTCTAAATTGAACCCGTGGGTTTTCTATATTGTGGGTTTTCTTCTTGATGGATGAGTAGGATTATCACGATCTATTTTTCGTTTTTATGGTGGACAGTGATCTACTTGTCAAGCAGGGTGATTATGATTGGCCAGACAATTGTTGTTAAAAAATGAGATGCAATTTTTGACCGCTTGCAACCAAACCCATAAATGTATTCATTATTGTAAATAATATAATTTTAGAAAGGCAAATTGGATTTAAAGAATCCAAACGTTGATCAATTGGCCGCTGCCGGTCTCAACTATGAAAATCCCAAATAATGGTCCGAACTATCAATATATTTACCTGTGGTGGACCGCCTTCAAAAAAACCCTAATGGCGTTAACTTTTTTTCGAGTTTCGAACGGATTTGTGAGGTAAGTTATACATCATATGACTCGTATTCTCATTTTGATCAAAAGCCCTAAAAGATCCGTTTGAAATTCGAAAAAAAAGTAAATGGCGTTAAGTTTTTTTAAACAAAGGTTCACCAGAGGTATATAGGTTGAAAGTAGTTACCGTTATTTGGGATTTTCATAGTTGGAGCGGTAACGGTCAACTGATAAAAGCTTGGATTATTTAAATCCAATTTGCCCACTTAGATATACAAATATTGAGCCAGTGAAAACAAATCAAACTAACTCTCACACACAGAAGTGATAAATGAACAAATTTATTTTCACATCTAAATTCCCTTTTCATTGTCATTGACTTATTGGTTCTCTCTCTTTTTCGACCTCAGCATGCTGGGTAACATTATTAAAAAAAGTCAAACTAAACAATAAATTGTTGGTGTGGTTAGGTTGGATCGACATGCAAAACCTTTTTGGATATCAATAAAAAAACTATTAACTGATACAAGTAATTACAAAAAATATGTTTTCAAAAGTGGTATAGTGGTTAAAGTATGTTATAACCGGCCTAAATGCCTCTTGTTTAATTCCCACTTAGAGTGATTTTACTTGGTGGTTACAAACTCGGTTGCTTATGGTCACGTTTTACCTATTCCTTCCAGTTAGTCGAATATTGGGGAGGATCCGATGTTTTATCACGTAATAGAGTTCCCATGAATATAAAAAATTCAAATTTGTTTATTAAAACAGTCCTATAAACTATGCTTTTGGAACACTATTTTGTAACAAAAAACTAAGGAATTAAAGAGAAGGTTTAAATAAAAAAATTTAACATTTAATTATTATATACAAAGAAACTAGAAAGAGTGTTATTTTTAACACCATACTCTATATGCAAGCATTAAATATAGATTCATTCATTAATTAATACTCTCTTTCATTAGTTAATACCCTTATTTATTAAAAACCTTTATATTATTTTATTAAAGATTACACAACTATAAAACCTTATAATATTTTATAATTATTATTTAAACATTATATTTTGTGAATATTATTTATATTAAAACTTTATCTTTTTTATTTATTTTTTGAAATTTTTCATTTTAGTTTTTTTCTAATAACGTCTTCTAATTGTTGTGTATTAATGTTCTTTTAAAGTTATTAAAATTTTGTTAATTCTCAGTTATGAAACACAGTCTTATACATTTGCTTTTATATAAATAACATTCTGTATATGTGGTTAAATCTTGTACCGAATGATTTTCGTTACTTTAAGAATTTAGTTTCGTTATCTTTAGATTAATTTAGTATTTTTTTAAATGTCTTTCCAAGAATTTGTTTTAAAATTTATTTTGATTTCATAATAAAAAGTTAAAAAAAATAAGGTAAATTTTATTGGTTTTATAGTTAAATGTATATATAATTATATTTAATATAGTAGAGTAAAGTGTGATTGAAAAATAGAGATGGATTAATTAGAAATACCCAACTAAAAAATAGATGAAAGAATAAAATTGCCATATGTTGGAATTCGCATAACAAATATGAATGAAAGAATGAATATGATAATGATGAACATGAAAATAATAAAAACACCTTTAGAGAAGATTGATAATATCATAATAATGGGAATTGATTAAGGCCAAATATTTTTTTTAGCGGCGAAGGTTTCAATTGTGTGAGTTCATTGTTTCTAGACCATGTTACTAAGGTCTAGTTACCTAAACCTCACATGAACCCTACAGCCACCTCTGGAGAAAACCTCACAGGAAAACCCCCGACCCCACAGACCCCTTTTTCACTACGGGAGGGTTTCAAACCCGAGACCTCCCATTTGAAAAAATATCGGGGTACCGCTGAGGCACTGCCACATTGGTATTGAAAATAATATATAAAGTTAGGGGTATTGAAAATACCCGAACCCGACTAACTCAACCGCATCTGAACCCAAATAAGCTTAATACAGCCGGGTTATTCAGGTAAAAATATTAGTCGGGTTAATCGGATCAATTTGATTAACACGAACTGTTAATAGGGTCGGATTTTGAGTATATTTTTAAAATTAGTTGGGTTTCGGGTTAACCCAAATAACCTAAATAAAAGTGATTATCATTTTTTATATATAATAGTTATTAAATATAAAACATATTTAACTTTTCATCGAAATATTAAATTACGTTAACTACATATGATTATAACTATTAATTAAACTATATATGGTTCAACACACTTTTCATTGAATTATATGCTTAGAACATTAATTATTTGTAGCAATTTACAATTAGGTCAAGATAATAGTAAATAAATATCAACCCAACTAACCCGACTCGAATACAAAGCCTGGTTTGTACCAAATATACTTTATTAATTGCATTGGGTTTTACTCAAAAGTTTATTTAATATGGAAATTTGGAATATGAAATGAAATTTTTGAAGGATATAACGGATTTGGTATGTTTTTTATGGAATAGAAGTGAATTTTGTAATTGTTTCATTTTGTAATTGTGATTTGATTTAGCTTGATTTTCATAAATTGTGCCTCTATAGAATAACAATTGATAAAATGTCAAGTCATGGCTGTAAATAAGTTTTTATAAAGTCCATCTCAAGCTTCTAGTGTTGATTTAATGACGATGGAGATCATGTTGATCCTTTTGATGATAATGATCATAATGCTAGTAATAATGGAGGCGATATTGAAGGAGTTGATGTTAATGTTAATGATAATAAAGCTTATGATTGGGGTGTGCATAAAACTGAAAAAAACCGACCCAAAAACCGAAAAATCCAACCCGAAAAACCGAACCCAAATACAAATCGACGGGTTTGGAGTAAGTTTTTTAAAAACCGAAAGTTTGGGTTTGGTTCTACCTTAAAGAAAAACCATGGTTGTAAAAGTCGCTAGGCGCTAGTCGGGCGGCGAGGTACCGCCTAGGGATTAATCGGGATTAATCGGCGCTAAGCGGATTGGAATTTTTATATGTAATTTTACAAATATATATTATATACACACATCAATATCAATAATTTAATATAATACTTCAAATAATTTTAAAAAATATACTTAAATATACTAAAAAAGTACTTTAAAGTGCAAACTTAAACACTGAGTTCAAAGTTTAGAGATAAATTTCGATGTTAACTGCTTGAATTCGATGTTTCAGAGACATATTAAAGATTTTTGATTAAGAAATGTCTAAATAATCATGAAATGAGTCCCTTTTTACCATAAAAAAGTCAAAAAAAGCCAAAAAAAAGTCAAAAAAGTGAAAAAAAATAAAAATCTGATCGGGCCGCCTAGGCCGCCTAGGCCCCGCCTAGCCGCCTAGACCCCGCCTAGGCCGCCTAGCGCCTAGGCACCGCCTAGGCCAAAAATTACGCAGAAGGTGGGCGCCTAGCGCCTAGGCGCCGCCTAGGCGGCCGCCTAGGCCGATTTTTACAACACTGAGAAAAACAGAAAAAGGCCAAAAAAACCGAATACATGTGTGTGTGTATATATATTACCTTTCAAAAATTTCAATGATTTATAAACCGTCTATTTTATTTTCTTAGTTATTTTATTTTCTTAGTTTTTGATATCAAAAGTCAAATAAAAATCGTATATTTTATTATTATTATTGGTTTAGGATACCAAAAACACGTATGATTTTTACTAAATTTAAAGATTTTTGTATATATTTTTAAATATTAAGTAGTGTTGTACTTCAAATATTTTTAGAACAAATATAATATTTTAGTTTGTTCTTTTATAAGCATAATTTGAATTTTGAGTTTTGAAAAGATAAAAACCGAAAACCCAAACCGAACCCAAATGAGTTTTGAAAAGTTAAAAACCAAAAAAACCGAACCCAAACGGGATTAAAAACCGAAAAAACTGAAATTTCGATTTAGGGTTTGAACTAAGCACAAAACCATGGAGGAAAAATCGGACTATTCGAATAGGTAAAAAAGTAATAATATTATATTAATTAAATAATAGTAATAATTAATAATAATGATTAAATAGTATATAATGTAATTTTTGAGTAACAAATAGCAGCAAACAATATATTTTTTTACGGTAAAGGTCATTGTGTCTTTTGAATTTCTGTTAAATGTTGTGTATTTTTGAACAATTTAAGAGAAAATGATGTTGCAAAATACATGATGTTAAGTAAAGATGACACAATGATGAGTATTACTAACACAATGATTTTTAAAAAAGACACAATAACATGTAAAAAGACACAATGCCTTGCAAAATACATAATGGTAAGGAAGGATGACACAATGAATGTATGAATAATACAATAATCTTTAAAAAAGGCAAAATTACCTGTAAAAAACACAATGACGAGCATGAACTATTTTGTACATGTCATTGTGTCTTTTGTGTAAGTGATTGTGTCTTTTATAAATGGCATTGTGTCTTTGTGTTTTTTGCTCAATGTTGTGTTTTTCTAAACAATTTAAGACATAAAATTGTTGTAGAATATATAATGTGAACCAAGGAAGACACAATGACGAGGTATAAATAATACAATGTTTTTAAAAAAAGACACAATTACATGTAAAAAAACACAATTACCTGTAAGAAAAACTCAAAAAAATAATTATAGACAAACATTTAAGAAAGACACAATGACGATAAGTAGACACAATGATTTGAAAAAAATTCATTTTTATAACAACGCCATACTCATTTTAAAGATAAAAAATGCTTGTTTTTATGATATATTTTTTAAAAAAAATAATATCGTATGTAAAAATTACGAAGGTTTAAAAAATGTAAGGGGAAAATGGTTATGACTAAATTAACCTCAAACAATTTTTCCCTGTAAAATTTTAAATTTTCCATCTTAAAATTGATCTCATTATCTAATGGTCAATATTCTTTCTTAAATAGTCTTTTTAGTACAAGTAAACTATTTAGTGGAACATAATCCTTATGATCTAATGGCTCGAAATTCTTCTTAGTTTTTTATATTAAGAGAGTTATTTAGTTTAATTTAACCCTATAATGAATCACTTGTTTTATATTTGCAAACTAAAATAGTGAACGCCACCATTAGGCGTTTCTCACAGAGCAGTCCCACGGCCAAATTGAGTTACGGAACACCGGCCACAGACACTTTCTCGTCCACTCCTCTTGTGGGGGAACTTGGTTATAGATGGTGCTTCGAAATTACAAACGACGATAATTATAAAATACAAAACCTAAAATAGTAAAGAAATCGGTAAATTAACATTGAGCGGGTTTTCATCAGGTTTTCTGAAAACTTGTCATTGTACATTTCTTTTGAATGCGATCATTTTCACAATTTTTTTTATCTTTTTTACTTTATTATTCTGTTATGAGAATGAATCATACTACTTCTAGTTCTGGGGTTGTCATGTATAACAAAAAGAACCTAGTATCGTTCAAATCATTGGTCGGTACTAGATGTAGATTTTCCGTCAAGCAAAATGCCTAATATTTATAACAGTAGTTAAGGGTCAAGATATTGTTGGTCAACCAATTAATGTGACTTATGAGATACAACAATTATTAGGAAATAATTGGGTTAGAGTCGTAGCTATGAGTGTTACAGACAGTCTAACGAGAGGAATGATTGTAGTTGATACAGGAGCTCCGCTAAGTGTTCCGGCCGGTGGAGCGACTCTCGGACGAATTTTCAACGTGCTTGGGGAGTCTATGATAATTTAGGTCCTGCTAATATAATAGCACAACATTTCATATTCATAGATCCGCGCCTACCTTTATACAGTTAGATACAAAATTATTTATTTTTTAAACCGGAATTATAATAGATCTTTTCGCCAATTATCTTCGTGAAGGGAAAATCAAACTATTCGAGGGAGTTGCATGTGTAAAAAAGTAATAATATTATATTAATTAAATAATAGTAATAATTAATAATAATGATTAAATATTATATAATGCAATGTTGTAAAAATCGGCACAGGCGGCCGCCTAGGCTCTAGGTGCCTAGAAACCTTGTCGATTTTGCCCTAGGCGGTGCCTAGGTGCTAAGCGGCCTTTTTTTGGCTTTTTTTGTTTTTTTTTTGTTTTTTTGGTTTTTTTGGTTTTTTTGGTTTTTCGAGTAAAAAGGGCCCGGATCAGTGATTATTCGAGACATTTCTCAATCTAAAATCCTTAATATGTCTCTAAAGCATCAAATCCAACGTATGAAACATTTAATCCTGCCACTAAACATCAAAATCCATTTATAAACTTTGAATTTTATGTTTAAGTTTGTACTTTAAAGTACTTGACTTAGTATGTTTAAGTTTATTTGTTAAAATATTTGAAGTATTATATTAAATTATTGATATTAATGTGTGTATATAATAAATATTTGTAAAATCACATATAAAAATTCCAATCCGCCTAGCGCCGATTAATCTCTAGGTTGTACCTCGCCGTCCGACTAGCGCCTAGCGACTTCTACAACCATGATATAATGTAATTTTTGAGTAACAAATAGCAGCGACCAAGACAATTTTTTTCATTGTTAATTTGTTAGCTTTATGTTCGTATTATTTTACGTTAGATTTTACAAAAGAGAAAACTCTTTTTTATTGTTTTTGTATACCACGAATTTTAACATTGCTCATTTATGTTTGCATTTGTATTCTTTGAGAGTGACACGTACTTTGCGATGGTATATTGTTTTAAGGCATTGGACATCTATCACGACCGGTTTTTAGTTTGTGTTTTGATATTTTGTGATGTTGTCACTGGCACATGATCGAGTACCCAAATTGGTAGAGCGTATGGCTGGTATTATGTTTGTTTTTCATAATGTTAGATTTTACAACTAAGCACGATCTTTTATTGGTTTTAGTGTGATAGCACACTTTAAGGTTTTATGTTAGGATATTCAAAATCGTGACCGTATTGTCGCCACAATGCATATGGAAACCCAATAGTATTATTTATTTTGAATTTATAAGAGAACAACTAGTATGTAGTCCTGATAATATATTTCTTTTTTTTTTTTTTAAGTTTACACACCACATTCCATTCTATTTGGGATAAAATCCCATATATAAAACATGTCTCATTAAGATGCATCATACCTCTACAGTACTCTCAAAATGTTAGATTCTGAAAAATTTTAGAAAATATTCATTAAGTATAGCCAGTAGAGAAGCAGAGTCAGCCAAGATGTGGATATATTATCCAAATGGTTAACCCTGTCTATAAATCTTTTACATAATAGAAGCAGATGAGTTTCGCGTGAATGGATACTATGAGATAGAGCGAGAAAAATTGAATTTGATTGATTCAACTTATAAGATTTTGGACTATATATATGTGTGTGTGTGTGTGTGTGTTAAGATCTAGATTGCCTCCCACAAAATTTTGTAATCGTCATGTTTAACTTTTAATTTTAAGTTTTGGTTAACAAGACCAAGTTGAAAAAGACTCAACAAATAAATTAAACCAATTTAAATCCAAGTGCAGTCTTAATTTTAATAAATTAAACTATCACTAGCTCATTATATACAACTTCATTATTAATTCTAATAACTTGTAAACATAAAATTTGAAGTTGGATTTGCATAATCGGATTGATGATGTGAATATAAGGGATAATTGTATTTGTTTTATATAAAAAGAGTTACTTAGAAAAGTCTTCCTATACAATATTGTTTTGGATAGATTTCAAAAAATAAACCTTCATAAAGAACAACTTTACATGTATTGTATTTTTATTATGTTTTTGTTTATAAAAGTTTGTTTGATTGTCTTTTTGTAACATGATCCGATCTAATCAGATCAACCCAACTTGAACAAAAGAGGGGAAAAATATTATATAACAGTAATCAAACAAACTAGAAAATTTAGCCCCTTATGAAAAAATTTCTGAACCCGTTACTGGTCAACTCGAATGGACATGACTCATTTTAAAAATTAAGTGTTTATGTCTAACCATTTTATCACATCTACTTTATAGTATTATCAAGTAGCATGTTGCTTAAAGGTTGTACCATACTAGCATATCAACTTATTGAGCTTTCGTATACACAACTAGGGCTTTAACCGTGAGTTGCGGCAACAACTCCACACTGGACAAAATAAAAACACCAACTTAAATATCAAAACTTAGACTAGATAAAAGTTGTCACTTTTTCATAAAATCTTAAACGTAAAACATAAAAGTTTAAAATATAATAGCAAAAAATATAAAAAAATAAAATGGCCTAAAACTCACGTCACATAACATAGTCATAAAATCTATCATAAATAAATATGAATATAAGCTAAACAAATAGAAAAAAATCATTGAATTAATTAAATTATTTAATTTTTACTATTTAAATAGTATTGTTATTTGTTGATAATGATTACTTTTCATATATATATATATAGTAATTATCTGACAAATGTCAAAAAAAAATATTTACATTGAATTCTAAAAAGCAAGAATAACAAAAAAAAAAAAAAGGATACAAAGAGCGTTAGTTAGCTTTGAGAATCAACAATTTTTGGCTTTAGTACCTGCATCCGAAAACCACAATCAGGTTAGTGTTATCATATGAACAAAATGTTACTAACTCATTTAGAGGTGCGCAAATCGGGTTTTTTTCTAACCGGTTTCGGTTCCGGTTCTGGTCAATAAAGTAAATTTTCGATTCCGATTCCGGTTCCAGTTCCGGGCTTCGACCGATTCCGGTTAGGTTTTGGCCGGGTACAGGTGGAACCAGTTCCGGTTTCGGTTTTAATTTGGGAGACCCGTTTGTACCCATCGGTTCGGGTATGACCGGTTCCGGTTCTGGTTGCCGGTTCCGGTTCCGGGTCCCTTTTTTTTGCCCACCTCTAAACTCATTACCCAACTTTTTCATTCTGTCGCGAACTACAATTTATGACATAGTGTTTGAATTCAAGAAAAAAGATACCTTCATGACTACTGATTGAAGCTGGATCTTGAACCACATTGACATTTGGGTTCGAATTCTAACCCGAATTCGGTTTTGGTTTCAAATCTTGATCACCGGATTCATTTGATGAACTCAAAGTACTATCAAGTTCTAAATTTGTGCTTCTGCTTGTTGGCCCAGATGTTTCTTCATTTCTTAAAAGCGAGTTCATAGCTTCTTTTACTTTTTCGCATTTAGGAGTTATCGTTTGTGTGATCGCTTGAGAAAGAGCCCGTTCATCGTCTCCGGGTTCGAACTTATGCATAATATATTCCTTCATAGTTACACCTTTATCATGCGATTGCACATTACTTCTTTGGTTCTCTTCTTCTTCACGGGTCGTGGTGGTGAGGCCCGATTGTTTAGAATCCGCATCTGTATCGTTAGAATCTAACGATGGCGACTCGTTTTTTAACTTGTTTGATTCTTGAGAATGTTGTTTTTCTAACTGGTTATTGGTGTCTGATGTAACTTGAGGTTCATATGCTGAAATTACACACCAAAAGAAAGTTTTTCACCATTTTGAGAGTAATGTATACAATAAAGTAAACAAGAAGGAGGGTGACTTGGGTAACTAGAGGTGGGCAAAAAACGGACCCGGAACCGACAACCCGAACCAGAACCGGAACTGGTCATACCCGAACCGGTGGGTACAAACGGGTCCGGTTTTTCAGACAAATTAAAACCGGAACCAGAACCGGGAAAACCGGAACTTGTTCCACCTGTACCCGGCCAAAACCCGAACCAGAACCAGTCAAAAACCGGTCGAAACCCGGAACTGGAACCGGAACCGGGTATTGACTTTGTTGACCAGAACTGAAACCGATTGGAACCGGAACCAAAACCGGTTCCAGAAAAAAAACCCGATTTGCGCACCTCTATGGGTAACTAGTCAAAACTGGTTGGATTTGAATTTTTTTCTTTTAACTGGAAAAAAGGGTCGGGTTGGACCGCATTAGGTTGGCCCATAAACATTTATTTTCCATTTTTTTAATAAATAAAGGATATGTTAAATATGATTAAAAAACAATACTGTCATATTAATAATCTAAATTATAAGAATATTACGAGATTTTATGTATGAAAAATAGGATTTTTAGACTAGTTTATAAACACAACCCAAAAAAACGACCTATTGTAAGTAAAGTTGTTCATTTAGCAGCAAAACTTGTTTGGAAATTTGATCAACACTTAATATCCTAAGTTATTAAATCAAGTTAAGGGTGGCTATTGTTAGGCAAAACCGTAAAAGTGGCACCATATGTGAACAATCATAATGGTTCAAGGTGCCCCTTCAATAAGCGTACGTAATGCAACAGCTAATAATAAGTTAAGAACTGCAAGAACAATATAATGGAGTTGTACATAGTATTTTTTAAATGTGATATATCATATTGGGAGAGAGAAAACAGAACGGTAACAAAACTGTCACATGTATCACATTCTTACATGGGGTACCAAAGTATTCGGGTTCGTTTTTGTCACCATCATTCGACGAGTCTAGAGGAGTGATGCCAAGACTATGTGGTTCATGCCCCTCTCGATGTTTTCTGCCGCTTAAAGATTTCTTTAACTTTTGGGCCTTTTCTTTCACCCTCATGAGCACTGATTTCTTGTGATGGTGGAGCTTATGATCATCTTGGTCATGGTTTTGTTTTGGCTTTGAGGAAGAATTATGTGAGCTAATTGAGCCTCCACCTATGAATATAAAGAAGTAAATATGATAGTGATTTTATAGACAGATATATGTTAAAAAGACGTGAAATAATGTGTGCGTATATATACAACATCAAAGCATACACAAACTCTAAACCCGTAACTCTAAATTTGATTTCATTTAACAAAATTTGCACCCATGTAAACATTTTGTTGCTATAACATAAAAAGAAGGTGCTTGGTTAGTTGGTTTCATAGATATAAGAATTTTTATTTTTTATTCTCATTTGACAAACAAAAGGTGGTTATTCAAGCCACGACCTCACGATTTCTTTGTGTTTTTTTCTTTTTAATCGGCACTGTAATCACTCGTTACCTGAAAAATCACCGATCTCAACCTATACCATGCTGACCAGCAAATTCAGATAAAATATAACTTGTGCTAGCAGAAACTGAACATAAAACCTATGCGAAAGGTACTCAAACGCTTACTACCGTATCATCCTTCGGAGGTTTTCCTATGTGATTTTCGCACATGTGCGAAATTACAAATTACCTTGAGGATGTTGACAATTTGGTGAGACTTGAGTTGTTGAATCATTGGATGCATCCAAGGTGGTTGTGACCATTTTTTGGGCCATTGCAAAGAATCCACAAAACCATAAATCTGTTTCTATATAGAAATTTAAAAATAAAAATTTAGGAACAAACAATAATCTATTTTTATGCCAAGATTTTAGGCATTTGTGTGAACAAAAATATCATATCAAGTAGACATTGACTTGGTCAATGCAGATAACCTGAAATTAAGGGGATATTACCAATGTAAGGGATCCTAAACTAGCACCGGAGCTATATGAGAAATAAAAATTAACAGTTAGAATTTGAGAACATATTAATTGATGTATAAACTATGTGAAATAATTTTGTTGAAGATGATTTAGTTTTAATATTTTTGTTGAAAACATATGTTTAAATACTGCTCATGATTCTTAATATAGAATATATTCTCATTAAGATATTAATTTTCATAAAAAATGTAACTAAATCACACGTGTCTAAGTCTATCCAAAATGTTCGTCGTTCAACGATCGCGCAAAAAAATGGGAAAAAGTTCGCTCGAATTTCGCTCAGTTTTAAACGAGTCGAGCACTCTCGGTTTAGCTTCAATGAGCCGAGCATCAACCAAAGGTAAGTTCGCTCGTCGCTCACTTAGATAATCTCTCATTTGCTTGCTCGTTTGGCTCTTTCGTTTCGACTTGTTTAGGTATAACTAAATTTTATATATATAATATTATTGATCATGTTAGTGTATTCAATAATGAATAATAACGATAAACTATTCAAAAATTTTAAGTATTTTTTTTATGTTTTCGTATTATGACAATTTGTAATTTGTGAACTTCATCTTTGTTTTGGATTTGCATGTGGATAAACTTATAGTTTTTAATTATTGAGTTTGAAATTGATATAAATATTTTGAATATGCATTAAAATTTATTTTGAACCGAGCCAAACCGAGCCGCTTAGTTTAAAAATGAGTTGAGCAATGAGCATAACATTTGGCTCGATTTTGCATATCTGAACCAAGCCGCGCCGCTCGATTTATAAACAAATCAAGCATGAGCCTACCTTCGCTCAGTTTGGTGCGGCTCCTGAACAACCCTACACGTGTCAATTCGTGTGAGTTTTGTTTTCTTGTCTTTCTCTCGTATTAAATAAAATAAAACATGTTATTATTTGATATCTTCTTGTTTCCTCACTTCTCTATCTATTAAATAATAATAAAATGACAATTGTATTAAAAAATATTCTTTTAAATACTTAAATAAATTTAATTATAAGTAGTTATTTTTTTAACCAAATGACTACAAATTATAATTTAATAAAAAAGCATGAGATGACCACGATAAATAGCCAACTTGAACAAACTATAGGTCGGTTATACCGAATTTTAGAATCTTGATTAAACCGAAATTTAAAAATATCGTTACAATTTTTTTGGTTTTGCCGTTGTTTCTTCTTTTATAGACTAAACACTATCAAATGTTAAATTCAACATGTCTAACACATTTCTATAATTAAATTATAAGTGTCTTATACATTTGTTTTGGGAGTCTAGTCATAGACTTGATTGTAAGCTCATGTTATCTATTGTCATTTACATTAGTATATGTTATACTTGGCATATCAACGAGCCATGTTATCTATTTTTATTTACGTTAGGATATGTTATACTTGTAGCCATTTGGTTATCTATTGTCATTTACATTAGTATATGTTATACTTGGCATATTAATGAGCCATATTTTTATAATTTTATTGAGACAAAACTCATGAACTCACCAACTTTTTAGTTGACATTTGAGTTTATTTTCTAGGTAATGACTATTACACTGACAAGGATGTAGTGGTACATCAAGGCAAGTTTATATGAAAATTGTCATTGTATATTGTTACTGACGCAACCTACATAATACAATTTTTTAAAGAGTTGAATATAAACATGTTGTATTTGAAAAATAAAAAAACTTTAATTTATAGTTTATTAAACATTAGTATATATGCCTAATATGATTCAATTAAAACTGAACTTGATTCTTTCATGGAGATTTGTGTATGAGAGTTTGGTTTACCGGTTAAGGCCTTAGGTTTTTGGAACTTTGGTCGCCGGGTCAATTCTATGCGGCTTACATTTTTTTATGAACTTTATATCAATATTTAAATATATATTGTTTCCAAACAATTAAAAAAATTTTCATGGTGGCATAAGTAGTAATTCTTTGCTATTTAAACTTATAATCACACGTTTGAATCTAGTGGTCGAGTTATTTTTTCTTTTGCTTCTTTTATATATATTTTTTTTCATTTACTTTTAGCGGGTCATGTTTACGTTGCAACGTACATCTATAGGCGTAGAATTTTTTTCTTTTTTTTTTCTTTTATATATTCTTTGTCAATTACTTTTATTAAGTTTTGTATACGTTGTACCATGTAGCCATAGTCTTCTTTTTTAATTTGTTTTCCCTTTTATTTTGTTTAATATTTTTTTTTCATTTACTTTTATCAAGGACTGTTACGTCGTAACGCGTTAGCCATAATGCTCTTTTTAATCTATAACAAAACTTTATACATTTGTTTTAAATATTTAACCATTTTTTTCCTCCTTTAGTTTCTAAAGTTTCGATTTTATCAATTTTGTTTATTTTTTTCCTTTTAGTTCTTTTAAATATTTTTTGTCATTTACTTTTATTAGGCTATGTTTACGTCACAAATCGCAATATGCTAGACATAATGCTCTTTTCTATATACAATGTAACCTTATACATTTCTTTTATATATTTAACCATTTTGATCTCCTTGAGTTTCTAAATTATCAAATTTATCATTTTCGTATCCTAACTTAAAAAAAACTTCTTACATGTTTATTTTTATGTATGTGCCGGTATAAATTACAATTGATTAATGTTACGATATAAAGTTTTTTCGAAAACAACTTGGGCTAAACAATACATTTTCGTGTTTATTTTATGCATGTTTTATGTTGGTCCATGCTTTAACGTGAATTTATGTATGTTTTCATTTTGTCTACCGCTCTATTGTGAATTTTGTTCAAAGACACATTGAGTCAAATATAATATGTTTTCATTCGATAGTATAAATTCAAATTATTATACATTTTGACGCCGTGCAACGCGCGGGTAATCTTGCTAGTTTATCTCATTTGCAAGTAAAAAATCACCACTAGCATCTTATCTCTCTCTCTGTATATATATGGAAATGTATCTCCTTTCTGTTATGCTCACTAAAACAATCATGAATTTTTGGTCAATTTTTAGACAAGACCATGAGAAATGAGAACATCACTTCTTTGTATTCACACTTCAGTCTTTGCCAACTACACCCACTCTTAATCAAATTCTTCACAATTTCTCCTATTTTATCTTCTAAGATTATTTGTTCTTATATTCACACTTGATTATATTACTAACTTGAATGTCAGAGTGCTCTATTCCAAACCCTATAACGTAGATATTTTTTGTTTTTGCATGTCAAATTTATGTTGGGAATATCTATGCAGGATCATACCTGACAACAATGCCCGACTTGGATTTGGTTTTAACAAACTAGCAATTTGCAACCACTAAACATGAGTTCTGCATCAAGAGCCCCCACAATTAAAGCAAATAAAATATATAATAAATAATACAGTTTAATATAAAAGTTCATCAAAATCCAGAAGGTATGACCGTAATTACTTGTCCCATAAAAAACACGTGTTTTCCATGGGAATAAAAGGGTATAGCCCATTAATACTAGGACCAAACAAAAAGCTCGAGTTCTATATACAGTAAGTGACCCCTTTCAATTTCACCTCATGAACACCAATTAGATTCGCTTTTTTCACTTAAGAGTCACTTCTCGACACTTGTTTCTGGGCCCAGCCCGTCAGGTTTTTGAACCTGGGCCTGATCAGAAGTCAAACTCTCCGGTTGCCTGAAACAGGAAAGCAGAATTGATAAGTCGGGTCAAGTTGGAAAACGGGTAAAAGGGTTTGGGTAGAAACATCAAACTATCAAACATGTAGGTTTTACTTTTAGCAAGGGTTGGTTGGTTTGGGTTGGGTTAGATTGGGGTGGGTTGATCTAGAAACACCTTTTGAGTATTTTAAAATGTATTATGAATAATTGATCTGTTCACCATGATTACAAAAATATATTCCTACCATAATAACAGTTATCTTTAAACAAACAATTAAGGAGGCCTGCATACATTAGAAAAAGACACTATGTGACCATCGACCCGTTTGATTCGCTATACAAGAATAATTGACCCGTTTGAGATAGCCTAGCATGTTGACTTGAAGATAAATAAAAATGTAGGGAGAAAATTAATATTAAATAAAACGTGTGAGAAATAAATGTGACAAACCTTGTTGAACAAAACATCTTTGTTATTTATGTGCATGATGCCATCTTTCAAATTGCACCTCCATCTGTTTTTTGCTCGAGTAACCTGTTTAATTAAAATAAATCAAAATTCAAAGAAACAGCACCGAAAAATAATAATATTATTATAGTTACCAATTTCATTTAATTTGACAACAGTTACATAAAACAACCTCAATAAAAGAAGAGAACATTATGCATCGATATGATTTACAACTATAAAGTTGGTTTAGTGTTTTATTTATTCAGTAACAAGCTGCTACAAGTAACTGAATTTATTAAATTATATACTGTAAACCATAAATATGATATTCTTAGAAAAACATTATGTGGTTTGTTACAATTTACAGATTTCTTCCCTAGGCTTTGTTTCTTCAACTATTCATCCTGATTTCACTGTTTAGTTGTTTCTAAACCTGTGTTTTTTTTAAAATGACAAAAATGCCCTGGGTAATATACCTTGTCGAACTGAGCAAGAACCAGATGCTGAGTATTAAGTTCATCGCCTTGGTCCACATCATCAAGATCATCATCATCATCATTTTCATTCAAAGGCTCTTCTTCATCATCATCTAACACATCACTTTGATTGATCAAAGCAGGAGTCTGAGCCTGTAGCTCTGAATGGATTAAGAAACAGCAAGAACAAAATTAGACCCAAAAAGAAAAAAAAAATCAAATTAAATCGTAAAATCGAGTTACCTGGTAGAGCCGGTGTATTTGCTACATTGTAGTCTTCATTGACAACTCCTTGATAGTTGTAGATCTTCAGTCACAAGGAAATTGATTAGTAACAAATACAAACCAACACTTGCAGATACTAATTTTATTTGAAATTTTGACCATTGCAATGATATTGTTTTGTAATTATAATTAACACATTAACTATGGTTTGTCATGTTTGTAATCTAGTTCTAAGTCCCGTGCTATAACGTCATCACTTTAAACAGTAATTTATTTATTTTTAAAAACTTTAAGCAGTAATTTTGATGATTCTAGAGTTTCTTGCAGCTACACCATAAGTTCAGCTTCATGCAAGGTATCAGGGGTGTTTTTGTCATTGTGTGTATACATATTTACACTTGCACACACATCTACATAAAAATTGTAGAAATATAACCACCCAAACACTAGTACACAACGTCAGTTTTCCATAAATTAATAAGCAATTAAGATATATAGATAAAGTAAGGAAACTAAAAATTAAAACATTTTTTTTTGAACGGCGAAGGTCTCAATCATGTGAACCCACTGTTTCTAGGCCATGTCACCAAGGTCTAGTTACATGGACCTCCCATGAGCCACCACAACCACCCTACTAGGAAAACCCCCTGACCCTCCTCAGACCCCTATTTTGCTGCGGAAGGGTTTTGAACCCAAGACCTCCCATTTGGAAGAATCCTGGGATACCATTGAGGCAATACCTCATTGGTACTAAAAATTATATAAGTTTAAGAAAAACCATTCTTACATTTGGTGTAGAAAGTACATCATCATAGGGGTCAGGAATAGGACCATCCAGTTGAGGAATCCTAGAAGAAAACTTAAGTCCATGACCAGCTTGAACTCTGCTTCCTTGACCAACCTGAGAAACCAAACATAGGTGAAACATTTCATCATAAAAATAAAGGAAAAAAAAAACTAAAGATGAAGAAATAGAAATGTGAGGAATCAAATAACGTCCCTTGATATATTTAGGATTGCCTATTGTTCTAATTGTTATGTGATATCTTAATTTTTTCATCTTTAATCTATTTTAATTAGTTTACTATAAAATATTATAAAATTTGATTAAAAATAACACCCATTTAGCAACTGTTTAAATATTGGTGAAGGTAATTTATTTTTCTACGAGAAATTTAAAAACAAGAAAAGAATTTCTAAGAAAATTTTACTGCAATGAAACACATTGAGTTTAATCAGTTATGCAGTAAGCCTTCATAAGAAGCATATGAAACCAGTTGTTGGTTTTTACACGTCACTATGCTTCCATATAGAATAAGGTTATTACAATGCTCAATTACGTATGAAGTAAATGTGTTTTTAATAATTGAAATAAATATATTCAGATGCCAACATGTGTATTTTTTTACCTTGAGTTTATCAGTTATCACATCTGCAGCTCCATCCTGCTGAGGAATATATCCACCTGGACGATATTGAGAAGACAATTCATCCCGCTTCCTTTTTCCAGCGGATAAATGAAAGAAATCCTACAATTAAAAGTTATAATCAATAACAAACATTCCTATAAAAGATTGCAAATGTAAGCAGTTTAGTCTATGAACATGTAAATTACCAATTAAACTTTATTCTAATATTCTTAGTCTTTTATATCACTAGTTAATTAAAAAAACAGTTTTGAACAGCTTCCTACTAAGAAGAGAGACTGACTGGCACAAAGGCAATCAAATAAATTGTGTATAGTGTATGCCAAATGTAATCATAAATGATGGTATCAAAGTCCTACTAATTTGCAAGAAATTGATGAAAGTAGTGAGTGGTTGATGGGTTAGATGGATTATGAAATTGCTGAGAAAGATGCTACAGATTTTGTGTTTTATGGTGATGACTTAACATGGGCTTCTCTTGATAGAGCTTTCCAGGATATCTGACACTACTTATGTTACTGCAGAATATACACATCACTCTATAAGGGAGTTGCTCATACCACCACCCGAAGTTGTCATATATCATGGACTTATGTTGATTGATGATGATGATAATTAGGGGAGTTCTAAATAACTGAAAACCGTTTAAAACCGTTATCCGAACCGTATCCGTAGCCGAAAAAACCGAACCGAATTCTGAATTCGGTTTTCAGTTCGGTTATTAACCGTATCCGAATTCGGTTTTCGGTTCGGTTTTCGGTTATGTATATTTTTTGAATTCGGTTTTTTCGGTTAATCGATTAAACCAAATTTGTAAATAAATATATATATATACACACACACACATTATAACCCCTTAAAAAAACCCTAGATCCCCAATTCCCCGTTCACGCTCAAACTCGTTCCAGACTCCATCCACGGCAACAATTTTCTTCTCTTCACGGAATCACGGCGACATCGCCCTATTCCCAGTGGCAACCCTCCTATTCATGGCAAATCACGACAACATCTCCAATTTGCGGTGCAATCGATCGCACCGTCTTCCGCAGCTGCAGCCTCACTTCACGACCTCTCCCTCGGTCTCACTTCCATAGCTTTGCGGCTCTCCCTCTCGAACTCACTTTAGCGGCGACATCTCCGGTTACTTGGTCACCCCTATACTTTTAATTGACCATATGGGTTATGATTCAACAAAATTTTGATCTTGTGTTTGTTGTTTGATTGTGTTTGTTAGCTGTAATTTTTGATCTTGGTCCATTTACGTTAGTTTGATTGAATTTTTGGAACACAGATATGCGAAAATTTTGGAAAAAAGGTTTTTCAGTTGAATTTGGTTTGTTCGGTTTTTAACCGAAACCGCACCGAATTGAATTCGGTTTGGATAATCATATCCTGAATTCGGTTCAGTTTTCGGTTAGGGTTAAAAAAATTTCAAAACTGAACAAACCGAACCGAACAACCCGTTAACCGAACCGATAAACACCCCTAATGATAATGATGATGAAGAAGAGATAGAAGAATAGGGAAGATGTGATACTTGGGCTGACGAGGGTAGTAATTCTAGTTTAGCCTTAAAACTCGTGGAGACACTTGAGCACCATGTTTCATTATTTTGTAGTTTTTTTACTTTAAGTTATTACCAGGTTCAGATAGACTTGTTTCCTTGTTTGTTTTATACTACTTATGGTATGTCATGATATATACGTTAATGTTTTAGCTGTTAAATGTACATTAATGTATTCTGTAGATATAAAATTGTTTATAAACAATTAGAAGTAGTTTTGCTAAACAAGTGTGCCTCAGGTATGTACTGCATGCACCTTTGCCTCAGCTTTGAGGCACCTATCACCTCTAAACACCCACACTTTACAAAGCACATCCTATAACTTAAATGCCAATTTTAAGTGGTGTTTGGTTTGCGGTTAAAAATCATTATTGTTATGGGTCTGGTATCAAGGTGAAATAGGAATGATATCAAACTCTAAACGCATGGATCCCAATTTTAAGAACTTTATTCCAAATTTTAAAAATCTCCTACCCTAAAATTCTCCTAACCAAAAGAAATAACCTTTACTCCAAGCACACCCCACTCAATCTTGTGTCTTAAAACTAACTAGAAAACAAACAAAAGTGATGGGTTCTATCCCTATCCATTCCTACAGCCCAAAATTAAATTATAATAATATGATGAAAAAGTTTCAACAAGGAATGATCTTATCCGTTGCTGAAAACATAAATAAATAAATAAATAAGAAAAAAAGATTATTGATACAAGACGTGTAATAGAAATTGAGGTGTCTATGGGATGTAATTTTTGTTCACGTTGCAAAGCAAAATGACCTCAAAAGTTAGAATAAGAGTGAATAAAATGGTTTTATAAATTAATACAAATGTAAACAACGTAGTTCAGGTTTCCAAAAGGTGATATAGAAACTAATTCAAGCTTTGCAATATCAGCACACTAAAAATTGTATGTTTGCATGTTAATCAAAAATTTTAAATGTATAGCTTGAAACATCAAAATTTAGTTGGTTAACTAACCAAGACACATAACACAGAGAATATTTTTATGTGCCCAATAATTGGCTAAATTAAAGAAATGAAACATTGTTTTGTATTTTGAATTTCATATTCGGAGCAGCCTCTTTGTCCCAATTGGGATAGGGGTAAGGTTTGTATCTATCCTTCCCCCCCAGACCCTACTGAAAAGTGGGAATATACTGGGTAAGGTTGTTGGTATGCTTACAAATTAAAATGAGCTAATCATAAAAAAGATAAGTCAACTTCATAAAAGCAAAAGAATGATAGAAGATAATTCACTAAACAATTTCTGGATACATAATGAATTATTTTATGTTGTCTTCTTAAATTCATAAAAAATCTGGCTAAATAATTTTCAACCATCCTATTCCCCCTTCTCAAAAAAGATAGCATCATTTACTACAGCCTCTAATTTCAAACATTAATTAACGTTTATCTTTAATAAGAGTAATAGCATTTATCACTTTATGTTTTAGATAGAAAGTTAACATGAAAAACCAATATAAACAAAGATGAAGCAACTAAGAACATCTTTTTGTTATTAATTTGGTGTTAAAATTAAAAAGGAAAGTAAACGTTTGATATGCAAAGCAAGTAAAATTACTCATCAGATAAAGAAAAAAGAGAAAAATAAAACTTCGTAAATTTATCCTTTTTCTTTCTTACAAAAGCCATTATAAGAGAAGTTTTCTTTCTAAAAGGAGAAAGATAATAGTAAACAAAACAACAGATTACCATGATACAATATATCTAAATTGTATACATCCACAAAATTTTGGGCCAAAGTTGCTTCCTAACTACTAGCCACTTGTTAGAAGTGCATCTCAATTGTTACCACAGGATAAAAAAAGGGCAATTGATGACACCTTTACTGATGACAAATGCATTTAGTAAATGTTGTTTGATCTTTTGTTTTCTCGCGATACGGACACATTTAAGTAAAAGTTGTTGTTTCCATTTCAGTGGCAGCTGTGAACCCATTTTTAATTGATGTTTAGAAATTTCACCTTTTGAACAAATAAACAAAAAAAGTAGTTGTGATTGTAAATTACATTCAAATATAACTTAGAAGAAAGTGAAACTCAAAAGATTATGCATGATGATGATGCTTATAAATATAAATATCACTATGGTAACCTGAGTTGTTGGTTGATTGGCTGCTCCTCTCTCCATGTCTTCGCGGCCTTCCACGTAAGCTTCAACGATAAATAATTACGTAGATTATAAAATTGCATGACTACATATGATTCATGCATGCATTCAAATTCATATAAACTTTTAATATAAGTATTTAGCACTGTTGTAAAAAATCGGCCTAGGCGGGGTCTAGGCGGCCTATTCAGATTTTTATTATTTTTTTTGACTTTTTTTTTCACTTTTTTCTAGTAAAAAAAGGACTAATTTCATGATTATTTAGACATTTCTCATCCAAAAATACTTAACATGTCTCTGAAACGTCAAATCCAGCCACTTAACATCGAAATCCATCTCTAAATTTTGAATTCGGTGTTAAAGTTTGAAATTTGAAGTTCTTAATTTAGTATATTTAAGTTTATTTTTTAAATTATTTAAAGTATTATATTAAATTATTGATATTGATGTGTGTGTATAATATATATTTGTAAAATTACATATAAAAATTCCAATCTGCCTAGCGCCGATTAATCTCTAGGCGGTACCTCGCCGCCCAACTAGGGCCTAGCGACTTCTACAACCATGGTATTTAGAGAAATCTTACCAATATTGACATCAAGAGGAGGCCGTTGGTTCATCCAAGAAGATGGTGGTTGCTGTACAGAAAATGAAATTTTATTTTATTAATCTTCAACTAAAAAAATACATCATATAAAAATTTTCTCTCCAGTTCCAATTTGAGATTTAGAGTACTCAGAACCGTTATGGCCTTACGATTATCTAAGATCCAAATTGAAGAGCCAATGTAATACATATGAGAGATGGAACGATTTAGGCCAAAAATATATTTTGCACAACAAACAAAGAGGATGGAAAAGATGCACTTGCCATGTATGGGCTAGGCCTCCCAGCATTGTTTAAAGCTCCATTCTCATTTATAGAAGTGTAATCACTTGGAGTAATGGGAGTACCTCCAGTCGGTATATTGTATGAATTATCCATGGTCCCAGGTAAAGGTGTTGGAGCAGATCCTGGTAATGGTGTTTGAGCAGGGAGAGGTGTTTGCATTGGTGTCTGCAATGGTGTCTGTATATAACATATAACATCCCAATTAAGAACACAGACCACGAAAGTATGAACAATAAATGAAATAAAGAAAGTATAATATATATTATCCTAATCTCACTTGGTTGATGCTTATAATAACCATTTTTTACTTTTTTAATGTCAAAAAACGTGCAAAAAGCTAATTCTCACGGCTTACACCTATAACCTCATAGTTACAAATAAGCAACCTTATCAGACACTCCAAGGCCTACCCTCTCTTTGCATAACTAAACTACTCAATCATTGCCTACAAATGTCTTAACTACCTAATACATCACGTCATCACTATCTCACACCAAGTTGAATCTGTAAGAAACATTCTTAGCTTGTAGATAGTGAAATTTTCCAGAACGCTGCACAATTATTTTGTAGTATAGTATCCACTTACAAAGTAGTAAAACAGAAGCAACCAATCACACAAGTAAACAACAAAATAAACAATTTTCCACATGAACACACAAAACAACAATTACTCACCGGAGGAAAAAGTAAATCCGCAGTGGGAGTCTCATACTCGTCAGGACCTTCATAAGGCACATTAAGATCATGAACAGTGTTCGCCGCAACCCCAGGAGCCATAGACTTCGCAATAGCAGATCTATCAATCGGACCCACTATAGCCCCAGCCTGCATCATCTTCAACTCCCACAGCTAACCAAAAAACAGCAAACACATAAAACAAATTCAAGCAATCACAGATCCAAACATAACGAAATCGAATCACATCAAAACCTCGCAAACACTAGATCTAAACTACAAAGCCACCAGAAAATTGAATCAAAACCGGGAAAAAAAACTCACTCCTTGAAGTTCGTTGAGGACGCCTTCACCGGGACCGCCATTGTTGATGAATTCTTCTCGGACTTTGTTTATGACGTCCTCGATGACTTGGATGTAGACATTGCTGGTGGTGGAAGTTGCCATTAGACAGATAATTCGAACGCCGGAGTGAGATTAGAAACCCTAATCGGAAATTGAAATGAAGAATCGGAGGTTTAGGGCTTGGAAGTGGTGGAGGTGAGATTGGGAATAGAAGTGAAGGAATATAAATAGGTTTGCATCCGTTTATATGATGTGTGAGTCCGTCACTTGTAAGCCGGTTTTACATCCTACCGTTTAAAGGACGATCTTTGGTCAAACCGAAGTCAAATGCTCGGTTTTTACTTTTTATATTAAAAAAAAAGTGTTATATTCTGACAACTAGAGGGTTTCCACGCACGTTGAAGTGAGAATTCCGCTATGGTTGCTATATTAAAACGAAGACATGATCTTGTATACAAATGAAGATATAAGAACGTATAAAAGTTATTATTCTAATATAAAACCCTAAAATTGATGTGTCTGTCACACAAACAAATAAAGGTTGTGTCTGGTTATACAATCTATCATCAACATACAAAAAACATGAGGCCAATAAATGAAACAAAATAAATTAGTAGATATAATTTATTAAAATAATATTATTGCTCATATGTAAACATTTAATAATATAATAAAATAAAAATAACCTAAAGTGTGCTTTACACAATGTGACCCTATAAAAAAGATTTGAACAATACCTATTTACCGAAATGAGTGCTCCGTCCGGTAGCAATATTACGAATATTAAAATATCGATTCAAAAATCGATCGCAGTAGTTTTCAGTCCATTCCAAAACAATAAAAACCAAACCATACGTAATGTAAGCAAGTGATGCTTTGTGTTTACAAAATATAGCGTAAAGAAAAAATCCTTTACTTATTATTATTATTATTATTATTATTATTTATTTAGTATTATAAAATTATTTTATCATTATTATTATTAGTATTTAATTAAAACTAGGTTTTTCCTCGCCGCGCGTTTCGGCGGGTTATTGCTGTGCAATCCTGATAATGTGTATTATATATCTTTTGCAGAAACATAAGTTGCATAGTAAAATAAAATCTCACATCACGAACTCTATACTAATTTCTCATTAAAACATAAAATCATACAAAATCCATACAAATATGTTACAAAAAATATAAAATATTACTCACAAAATTATTCTCACCGGCAACCAATTGATTGAATTAAAAAAAAAACATAAATTTATAAGCAAACATTGATTTTCTATGAGAACAAATAAATCACTGTTACTTTCTCCAAACTCCACTGAAACCTAGAAAGAACCACGATTTTTTCACTATATATATATATATGCTTATGTATAGTATCTATACTATTTAATATATATATATATGGATGTATATATATATGTGTGTGTGTGTGTTTTACTATTTGAATATAATATTAATATTTACACTATTCATTTTGGTTGTGTTTTAATATATACTAGGTTTAATCCCACCCGCGCGTTGCGGCGGGTTATCACAGTACACTCCCAAAAACGGGTGTTATATATCATTTGCAAAAGTATAAGTTACATAGCAAAATCAAATATCTCATCACAAATACAATTTTTCATGAAAACAAAAATTATACAAAATCTTTCTCACTGACAACCAATCGTTTGATTTATATATATATATATATATATATATATATATTAAAAGGCAACTTTAAAAAGTTTTAGTGGCTAAAATCGAAAAAACAAAACTTTATATTATATAAAAGTTTTAGTGACCAAGATCGAAAAAACAAAACTTTAAAAGTTTTAGTGGCCAAAATCAAAAAAACAAAACTTTATATTATATAAAAGTTTTAGTGACCAAAATCGAAAAAACAAAACTTTACTATTAAGTTTTAGTGACCAAAATCGAAAAAACAAAACTTTATATTATATAAAAGTTTTAGTGGCCAAAATATAAAAAACAAAACTTTATAAAGTTTTAGTGGCTAAAACCGAAAAAACAAAACTTTATATTATATAAAAGTTTTAGTGGCAAAAATCGAAAAAACAAAACTTTATATCATACAAAAGTTTTAGTGACCAAAATCGAAAAAAAACTATAAAAGTTTTAGTGACCAAAATCGAAAAAATAAAACTTTAAAAGTTTTAGTGGCCAAAATTGAAAAAAACAAAACTTTATATTATATAAAAGCATGGTTGTAAAAATCTCCGACTAGGCCGATTAATCGGTCGATTAATCGCTAGTCGCCCAAGGCCGACTAGGCCCGACTATCCGACTAGGCCGATTAATCCCTAGTCCCCACCCCACCGCCCGACTAGTGCCTAGCGATTTCTACAACATTATATAAAAGTTTTAGTGACCAAAATCGAAAAAACAAAACTTTACTATTAAGTTTTAGTGGCCAAAATCGAAAAAATAAAACTTTATATTATATAAAAGTTTTAGTGGCCAAAATCGAAAAAACAAAACTTTAAAAAGTTTTAGTGGCCAAAATCGAAAAAACAAAACTTTAAGAATTTTTAGTGGTCAAAATAAAAAAACAAAACTTTATATTATATAAAAGTTTTAGTAGCAAAAATCAAAAAAAACAAAACTTTAAAAGTTTTTGTGGCCAAAATTGAAAAACAAAACTTTATATTATATAAAAGTTTTAATAACTAAAATCGAAAAAACAAAACTTTACTATTCATTTTCAATACCTTTTAATATATATATAATATTACGTACACAATAATAAAAAGGAAAAAAATAAAGAAAACGAAAGGTTGGCATTGATATTGAATAAATTAAGTTTATTTTATGTTTTAATTCTAGATATGACCTTATATAACTTTCAACCATGAGCTTGTTATTTTGATTTTTTTTCATTGTATGATGACATGTAAATAATATAGCTTTTGAAAAATAATCTCAAAAATATTTTTAGAAACTGCTAAAAGTTTTAATTTTAAAAAACTAAAAAAATTGGGAATTTCTTTTAAAACCTGTAAAAATATTTAGTTGATTGCAAAAACAAATAAACGCTCAAATGTGTCTAAAATAAATCTAAAACCTCCAAAATAAACCAAAAAAATAATATACAAACAAATCAAAATACACCATAATACGTCCAAACGGATCCGAATACACAAAATACGCCCAAACAGGTCAAAATAAACCAAAGTATGCCCCAACGGGTTAAAATTACCAAGTCTATTTTCTCATCGGTCACAAGAAGTTTCCTTTTTTTTTCTTACATTTTCATTTCGTCTCATTTGGTTGTGTTTTTTGTTCCTTTGCGGCAAGATCTTTATCATATTCGCTTACTTGACAATTTTGACAAGTCATTTTCTTCCGACCAACCTTTTAGTTTTTCTTCTTATTTTTTGAAGTGTTTCTTTTTCTCTTCATTGTTTGTCTACCGGGCATTCGCTTTTCTAGTATTCTTTTGGAGGCAGAGGTTTGATGTCATGTGTTTTAGGCCAATGTATACTTTCTTTCAACGGTGTCGTTGGTGTTCATATTTTATTCCTCAAGATAATTTAAGGATCTTGGCGTTTATAACATTAACAATATTATATCTTAGTATCAGGGGCGCATCTTTAGTCAGACAGGGGGGCGACCGCCTCCCTTGTTTTTTCATGCAGTAGTGTAAATTTCTCGATACGTAGTGTAAAACTTTTTAAAAACCTTTATTTCACCCCCTATGAGAAAAAAAATTATTTCGCCCCCTTAGGATTATGGCTAAACTTCGCCACTGCTTAGTATGGATGATTTTTATTTGATCAATCTTCAAAATACGCTAACTGTTTTGTTGGACTCCAATAGATAGAGATGCATAAAAAAACCGGTTAACCGAACCGGTACCGCTTAAAAACCGGTTTTTAAACCATTTATTGCAATCGGTTAACCGGTCCAACTCCCTAAAAAATCGGTTATTTGAAGGTTAACCGGTTTCAATTATAATACGGTTTTGGTTTTTAGCTTGAAAAACCGGTTATTAACCGAACCGGTTATTCGAAAAAACCGGTTACTAGCTTTTGACCGGTTAACCGGTTCGGTTATTCCAAAACCGGCTTTCGACCGGTTAACCGATTTGAGCACCTCTAATTGTAGGTTATGTGCAAGTTGTAACTGATGTGTATCCGTGAGACTTACTCAATGGTTACTTGAAGATATAAGTGAACGGCTGTATGTTTTAACTGCTAAATTGGATGCTGACTATCCTCTGGAAAAATAGGAAATACTTAAATAGTTGTAATTTTTGTAAATTAGAAAAAGGAGGTGATGATCGATCATATATGATACTTAACTATTTATTCGCTACTTATATCATTTCATAAACCTGGTTTTCATCGCTATTAAACTTTATATACAATGGTTTATTAGCTTATAATATAAGGACCCTCAAATATGTTTAAGGATTTTTTCTACATACTTTCTCTAAAACAATTATGATATAATTTTTATACATAACGACCACATAACATACTTAATAAATCTTGGATTTGTTAAAATTAAGGATACTTAATTTTTACCTCAAACAATTTGGTGCCCACCATGGGAAAAATAGTATTTTGATCATAAAATTCTTGTTAAGAGACTTGGTCAATCATTACCTTCAAATTTATTTTTCTGAAAACGCCAACTCAATCAAAGTTTACAACCACTTTTGTCCCATCATCCACGTCCATCCTTACACTACCCATGTTAGCCCCATCCTTACCTTCTTATGTCCCACCTCAACCAATGACGGAATACGTAGGGCGCGAGTTTGCTTGTTCATAAGCTTATGATACTATGTTAAAGTTTGAATAAATTAAACAACCATTTAATAGAAAGCAACCATTCATTCAACCAAACAAGTAAATTGTCTTAACAATCATTCAACATAAAACAAAACTTTACATTAAAAGCTTAAACAATTGTGTTTAAAAATTTAAACTAGGTCCGTAGACCTGTCTTCATCCAAGCTTCCTTAGCCAGTTATAGACGTAAAATAAGAGTTTGTCATCTATTTGCATGGTTGGCGAGGTCACACGTTAAGTTTGAATTGTACATATAAAAAAGATGCAAATTATAGCCTAACTAGGATATGTATCATAAGCAAAACATAAATAAAAGTTTGAATAATAAGAATATGAATGAATAAATAACCAATTCTTGTGTCCAAACAAGTATGCTTACAACATGATAATTCAAGTATAACAACACAATGACAAAAGCCAGTGACAAAAGCCAATGCGAAGATGATATTTAACACATCTTAGACTACTAAGTACTAGCTTACTTTACTGGCAACATGCATGGAATCAACACATTATATAAGCATAACATTTAACACATAAAACTAACTAAGTCTAAGGCTTGCATCATAGATTGAACAAATGCTAGAATGAAATAAAGTGTGGATACTTACATGTGTAACATATCTAAAAACAAAGAATGTAAAAAGGAAGTGTGAAAAACTCGCTTGTTTGAATGCTTAGTTGGTTCCAAGGTCCTTGATTAGTGAACAAGGAAGCAAGGCTATCTACTCACCCTAAAGTTTGAGTAACAAAACCTTAACATCCTAAAGTTCAAAGTTCAAGATGCTAGAACTATTTCATCCTAATGAAGTCCTAGTTGAATGAATATAAGTTTGAATGGATAACTTGGAATATAATATTGAATAGTAAATAAAATAGAATGTAATATATTCTTTTTATTTATCTTATTTATATTATTGTATAAACAGAGTAGAATCAAGTTTCAAAAATATTTAATAATATTCTTATAATAAATAAAATAGAATATTGAATATTCTTTTTACTTATTATTTTTTACTTGAATTTCTAAGAATGCTTCTTGAATAATGTCTCACCCATTTATTTTATAAATGTTTATTAAAAACATTTGTATGTAAAATTTATGAGTGTTTTTGATGTGTTGCGAAACACATCTGTTTTTCCAGTTGTTTTTGTTAAGTTTCTGTACAGTTTTATTCAGTTTTGGAGTCGATTTAAGCTGGGGCTTAACATTTCTGTAATTTGATGTTTGCAAATAATAAACATGTACATTTGGCACAAAAGTTCAAGGAAACAAGCTCCTAGTTGGACGAAAATGGACCCGAAAACAAAGAAAGCCAAAAAATGGATTCTAGAACCCTTCACGTATCGCGACAACCACAAGGAACCCTGTCGCGTAGCGCGACAGGTGGAAAATGACCAAAATTCCCCTGTTTAATGATTACGGGTTGACCCGACTATTTTGTCAGGTAGTGGAGTGCCTTGCGTAGTGCGAGGGGTTATGTCACACCCCCTGCGCCGCGTGCGAAATCCACGGCGCGGTGACGATCGATGGTTGAATCATGCACAAGTATTGAATAAGAACAACCACAATGCATTACTAAATTTCATAGGTATTAGACCATTGTTTAGTTACAGACAATCTAACTATCTTCCCAAAAGAATGACAACTACAGACCCAAAAAATATTGTTTACAAAATAAGACTCAGACAAGACAATTAAACAATCAGGATTAAATGAGTTTCTAATCCATCCTAGCTTGTTTCTTCATCTTGTTCTATCTTAAAACGGTCTCCTTAGTTGTCCTTTAGAATGTCTTAAACCTGATTACCTGAAACACGTGAAAAGTAACTGTCAACTACTAAAGTAGTTGGTGAGAACAATAGGTTTAACATTTGTAAATATAAGTCTGCATTGTAAGGCATATGTATAAAGCAATGAATGAAAATACATGGATGGTTGCAACCCAAACTAACATCAAGTAAAAATAACATGTGCAAACAGTCAAAAGACTGTTTACTAGAGAAGCCAACAAACAATCAAGTCCCAAACTACGTTTGGAGTCTGAAAAATATTAGTCAGCAACTACATTCAACACGAACTGTACTAATGAGCTTACTCAAAAGACAACTCCGAGTTGAGTGACCCGGTCAATCTGACTTATGCTGGTAAACTTAATTAGCAGCAATTTCATATTACCGTAATGCAACCAATTCTGCAGTTAGCTTTTAAAACAAATTTAAATGCTAACTCCAGCTTTGGCGTAACCAAATGTGTCCGCTTTCCCTTGTTGTGATCACCCAGTACTAACGCTATATGAATAAGAATATGTGTCTTGATGTATGTATAAGTTTGTTCACAACGATGAACACCATGTTTTTGAATACTATGATTTGAAACCTATGGTTGAATGCCTTATTTCATTATCATGATTTGAAATCCTTTGATTGAATACCATGAATTGAAAACTATTGATTGAATCCTTTGTTTTGAAACCTTTGATTTAATACTGAGAATAGAGTCCTTGTATAATAACAAGGTTTATAAAATATCATTTTATCAGAAGCACAAGATTATAGTAAAAGAGTTTATAAAACTTATTCTTTAAAAATATTTAACATGTATAAAACCATTTATGTAAAACAAATATAAAACAGTTTAGTGAACCTTTTATAAAACCTTTTTGTAGAAATTGTTTAACAGTTGATAAAACCATTACAACAATTGGTAAATCCTTTTTAAAATAGTTGAGAAATCCCTTGAATTTGTAAAGTGAACCTGTAACAGTTGAACGGTAACATGAATCCTGTATATGAAATATGACTTGCATAGAAAGTGTTTGGTCACGTGTTCCACCCCAAAACAGTTGTAAAACAGTAAAAGATGGGCTAATGTTCTCACCTGACAGCAGTAGACTCTGAACCAGAACAAATAGCAATTAGCAAGCAACAAGACTTCTATCTGATTCCTATATCATTGTAATCATACGTACAATATAAGATATATGATGTTGTAATACTTGTCTAATTGTCTGAATTGAGTTAGTTTGATTTTTGTTTATCACAGATTGTCGTTTGATTTATGAAAAGTGTGTGTGTATGTTATGGGTCAATCACTTGGGCTCAATATTTGTTGTTGGGCCGAAGGATGTGTGATAGGCTAAACCCCTCTTAGACTGTTGGGTCGGACAATGGCTATGGGCCCAAAGGAATATGTGTGGGCCGAAAGGGTTGGTTATTGGGCCCAACAAGTGGCAAATTTATCCCTTGGATCTCTTGCATCATTTGTGGGCTTATATGAACCGAACTACCCCATTCGTGGGCCTAATAGCAAATCATTTCCATCGGTTAATTAAGGCCCACATATGAGGACGATCGAATTATATGGGTGAGTCTGCTAGGCTGGAATGTTTGGCCGATTAACATAGCACAGATCCAGCGAACCTTTTGGGTTCGTTGGGGTAGAGGTTCAGCCATTGAGCCTGTGGGTTCGTCGATGATCAGCTCAAACTGATAGAAGGTTCGGTGTAGGAATGGTTCGGCCAGCATGATGAGGTTCGTTGGTCCTTGGCTCGAGGTTCGCTCACCCAATGGTTCGTGAATAACATAGTTCGCCACCTTAGGTTCGCTGCATGGTTCGAGCAAGGTTCGGCTGGGTCTGATCATAGGTTCGGCTTCCATGCAAGGGTTCGTCCGGGTCCTAGGTTCGCGGCAAGGTGTAGGTTCGCCTGATGAAGCTAACAGGCCGGGGGTTCGTTGACATGAGATAGGTTCGCGAGATCGTGGGTTCGTGGAGCTCAACTAAGGTTCGCCCAGGCGGCTAGGCTCGTGGATCTGCAAGAAGGTTCGGCAGTAGGTGGGACGAACCCTAGGGTTTCGGAGGTTACAGGTTCGGCTCACCCCACGACCTGCACCTTCAATCATCCTCATTTCCATCTTGCTTACCTGTTCTAAACCGGAGTATCATAACACAAGTGATTCCCGAAGAATAGAGATCGTGGTGATGGTCTAGAACCGGCTAAGACTTGGTTGAACAAACACACACACAAAAACCCTATTTTTCAGAATTTTCATGGCTTCGTACCTCGAATTCGGTCGGTGACAACTTCAGATCCTTTGTACTTCTGTGTAGAGGATGTCAAGAGCTTCACGTAGGTTCAAGAATCACCCATTTTTGTGGAGAAACGAAGGAGATATGAAGGTTTTAGTGAAGTTTTTCTAGTGAGAGAGTGAGATGACGAAATTTCTAGAGAGAGAGAGAGTTATGGCTGAAATAAATGAAGGGAGTGAAGGAAATTAAGGGTTTTTATGCCCCGATTGATTCCCCGCGTATTCGGTCTTGCTCGGTGTCGTTTCGCGTATTTTTACGTACGCATCGTTACTATTACACATTTGAATATTTTAGGTTATAAAAAAAATAGATTTCTTGAATTATTTGTGATGAGTTTCAAAACTGTAGAACGAAAATAAAATATTTTCCTTATGATTATTTGTTCGTTCGCAATCCGACCGTTAAACGAATTTAATTACGTGTATACCCGCAATTGCGTACGTTTTTCAGTCGTATTATTTAATTATCAACGTTTACTCGTAATTATAAGTTCAACATTCGTATCTTTATGGATCGTCACCCATAACTATACTCAGTCTCGCTTACGCATTACGATTTTTGTTTAATTAATTCATTTGTCATACTATTCGTTAGGGGTGAGCATAATATAAGCATAACCGAAAAATAACCGATAACCGCACCGAACCATAACCGATTTAACCGAAACCGACTTTAACCGACGGTTATGGTTAATCGAAGCCATTAACCGAACCATTCGGTTATGGTTATGGTTAAGGCTACTCCTTAACCGACTTTAACCGAACCGAACCGAATAATATATATTTGTTTTTTTAATATTTATATGTTTGTATGTTTTTTTAAGAAGTTATGGGCAAGTCAAGCATAGAAGGTGATTCTTCGCTTTTTATTATATGAAAATATTATGAATCATATGTGAGACTAAAGATATTAGAATATACATCAGAGTTCACATGGTTTTACTTTTTATTTACACATTCTCAGTCAATGCAAAGTTTTACAAGCTTAATTAAGATTTTCATAATTAATATATCTATAATTCACAAGCATATTTACAAGTTTTTGTTAGTTTTTCAACAATTCCATTATTAACCAAATTTAACCGAAACGTAACCGGTGGTTAACCGATTAGTGGTTAACCGATCAATTGGTTATGGTTATGGTTAATGATTAAGAATTAACCGAAGTAGCGGTTTTGGTTATGGAAATGACCATAACCGCACCGAACCGAACCACGCACACCCCTACTATTAGTCACAACACTACACACTAACACTATCCCATTACACCGAACGCAGTATATGTATAGGGCATACCCAGAGTCCAGCTAACTGCCTTATCTACGCCAGCCCACCACTGTTTCGATATAATACAATATTGTTCTTGTCTAGCGTAATCGACGGTAAATAAATAATACATACTTGTTCCTAATTGAATAAGATCCTATCACACACAAACACAAAATCATGAACACTTGAATCACATTGGAAATACTAAATCATATACATATTGTACTATCACTGTTTATGACTACTATGACTAAATGTACAGATGTTACAGGTTACTAGGTAAGTGTCGCGTAGCGCGACGGGGTTAAAAAACTTAGAAATTGAGGTTTGATGTTCAAAACGGCTGGAGGCTTGGGAATTAGGTTACAACACGGTTTTGAGACGACTGGGGAGGCGACTAGAAGGCTGGAAAAGGCATTCGAGGTCAAGATTGTTCATTTGGAAGCCCTAGGATTGTGATTCGAAGGGTGTAACGTGATCGGTTCTTATTCCTTTACTGTTTTTCCATTCGTATGATGTTTGTTACTGGTTTTTACATTAGTTCTTGTTGTTTGTTCAGTATGATTTATGGCTAGACCATTAACACTACCTAGGGTTTTATGATTATGCATGTTTAATGTTTATAACGATTGATTGTGGAACAAGTTTTGGATTTTCAATGACATAAAGATTTGGACTTTAATCTTGGATGTGTATGAATGTTTAGATTAGTTTATTGATTTGATTTATCTATTCCTCATGTGCTTTGATGAATGTCTTTCATATAATAGGTGCATGTTAGATCAATTACTTGGTGTTTTTGATTAGTGAATGGATCGCTAGACGTAGTGATCCATAGGAATGTTAATTAGGACATAAACAAAGTAAATGTTTAACCAAATTCAAAGCCGTGAGGTGAGAGTTTGTTAGTTTGTCTTGAGTGTTTAGTTGCTAGTTAAAGTCTTTGTGAAAAGGCTAATATTAGTTTAATTGAACATAATCTTGCAAACTAAATCCAAGTTGATTTTCCTTATTATCCCGTACACATGTATGTGTATTGAGACTTTCGTTTCCGTGAGGTAGATGGTCTTTAGGATATGTCATTGATGGGTTGGGTAACTTGTGAGAGTAGCTAACTTAAGCCGGTAAATAAATGACTCGTAGACATCTTAGTTGAAATCTTTGAGAAAGGTTGAAGATACTCTAAATTGTTTATTAGTTAAAAATCAAAGATCCCGGTTCCACAATAGTTCCATAATCAATCTAGAAAGCATTGGACATGTATAGAGTAAACCCTAGGTAGTCATCTCATCATTTGTGATTTCTTGTTTCATTTCCCTTACTTAGTCTTAATCTGGTTTTCTAGGTTATCAATTTATTTTAATTAATTAGTAAAACCCCCCTTTAAACCATTCTTTTAATCAAGTAAATTTGTATATATAAGTTTTTGAGTCTATTTTGCATTTTCTATATGAGTTTGTGGGTTCGATATCCGGACTTACTTTGCTTTACTATTTTGATAGGTTCACTTGCCTGTTAGTAGTTTAGTTTAGAGAGTCTAGAGTATTGTTAGGCGCAAAATATTCTCATTCGAGATATTTCAGGATCTGAGATATTTCGGAATTAGGGATATTTTAAGAATATGAATTACTAACAATTATCTATGTTGCTTAACATCCATTGCAAAATTTCAGGGATTGACAGGTTGTCATACAACTGGCTCTAATATCACGGAAGCATTATCAACTAACCAAACTTGGATGCGGAATCTAAGGAAGATTGATGCGGATGATTGGAATGAGTTTCCCTTGTTTGTAAGGTGCCGGAATAGTCAGAACTGCCATACGAACGTTATTAAACGATTCTCTTGTAATTTCTTAGTATAAATACCGAGGCAAATGATCGATGTAGGGCACTGGATACTTAGAAAACACACACGAAAATTCACTGAAGCTCGCTAGCGACTTAGCATCGATCAACTCTTCGCTCTTTCTTTGTATTTAATTCATTTGATTATTAATAAAACTAGGCAGAGTGACATTTGTCATCTGCCGAGGTTTTTATGCCGGCAATCCTAAGGGATTAAGGGCTTTTCCTCATACAAATTTCGTGTGTAAGCTATTTATTTTATTTATATATTATGGGAATATCCTCAGAGATATTCAAGGATATCCTGAACAAATATTCAGTATCCTCAACATATTTGCTTGTAAAACACAATACCCCACTTTTCTAATTCGGTTTTTGCCAAAAATTATATTCGTTAAATTTTACCCCGAAACAATTTGGCGCCCACAGTGGGGCAAACTTGTGTTTTTTTAATAATTTAAAACCTTGTTAAAGGCGTTTTCATAAGAAATATACTGAAAAATGGCTTCACAACTGAGATCAACTTCTTCATTACCTACTATTTCTGCTGCTACTACTAATGTGCCTTCGCAGATTTCTGTTTTCACTAAGAAGCCCGACAACTCTGGGAAAAAGACCACACTTGCTGCTGATAGTACTCCATCAACAAAGATGACCACTTCCACTCCCGTACTTATCTCTAATAACGATATTTTGAGTATGTTTCAACAGGTACAACAACAAATGATGGATCAACAACGAATGAATCAAAGACTTCTCAGGGAAATGGAGAACTTGAAGGCTGAAAAGAACAAACAAATGGAAGTCACCACTCTAATAGCTCAAAGGGTCCTTGATTTTGGAACATCAGGGATGACCGGAAACTATTCTGGAGACTTTATCCCTATGCAAACCAGTATCGAAACTTCTTCAGGATCCCAAGATCTGGGAATATCTCGGGATAATATCCTTATCCCTATGACATCACTCCCTACACCATTTACCGGTAACACTTACAATTATTCTCCATTAGATACTACTAACCTTGGTTCATTACAAGAAATAGGAATATCTCCTCAAGTGGCCAAGGAAATCCAGAAACTTCGGGATATGATCTCAAGCGTACCAGGAGTAGTCAAGCCTATCCCGGAAGTACCAGCAATCACCCACATGATATCCAGATTCGCTCCACCAATATGTGATGCCGAAATCCCAAAAAGATTTCAAACTCCCACCATGAAGTTGTATGTTGGGACCACAGATCCCGAAGAGCATGTAGCCCAATATAGGGAAAGAATAGAGACAAATCATATTCCCCCACATCTGAAGGAAGCTTGCTTATGCAAAGGATTCGGATCAACTTTGACAGGAGCAGCCTTGAAATGGCTACTCAATGTTCCTCCTTACTCGATTACTTCTTTCGCTCATTTGATTAACTTGTTTAACAGTCAATTTTCATGTAGCAGGACATTTGAAAGGCTAACTAGTGATCTCTACAGGATAACACAGGGATCAGATGAGACTCTAAGGATTTATGTGAACAAGTTTGGCAGAGAATCCTTGGATATCCCTAATCTTGATGTCACTACGGCTGTTCAAGCTTTCAAAATGGGATTGCAGAAAAACTCACCTTTTTATGATGATTTGGTTATGAATCCTTGCAGGAATATGAATGAAGTCAGGAACCATG